>JABFPN010001891.1:0-25556 GCA_022817305.1 Leptoteleia sp. ZL-2020 | reverse complement strand
GGGGGGGGGGGGGGGGGGGGGGGGGGGGGCGAATGAAAAAACGTTTTGAAATAAAATGAAGCTGAGGTTTTATCTCGCGTGTACAAAGAACTTACGAATGGACGAACGGGGACACTTTGTTTTATTCCCTTTTAATCTGCATTTCGTGATAAATTATTTACGCGTGCGAGAGCTCTCTCTCTCTCCGATGCTTTTATTGTCGCGCTTTTGCGCTCGAAGCGTAAATCGATCTTGCGCGCGCCGTGTCGCCGGCACATGCGGACGAGTGCCCAATTATTTTTAACCTTGACTTTAATGCTAACATTTATATGATAGATGTAAACGGAAGAGAAACTTTTCAAAGAAGTATTTAATTATTGTTCCGCGAAGCTTTATCGTGCTTTTTTTTCGACCGCTGCAAGCAAAGTTGACGATCTTTTATTTATAATTTCTCTCGAATTGAAGAATTTATTTAAATTATTATTTAAAATAATGTGGGAAACATTTTAATTATATGCAATTTTATTTAAAAATTTATGTGTGACATTTGTGTTACATATATGTAACATATATGTCACATACAAATTGACATATGTTCAGAGATACAATAATCTATGAATGCTACATATATGTGCTAGTTATGTACACATATAAACCACACATATGCCACATATATGCCACATATATATGCACGTATATAAGGCACTTAACTGGCACAAATCGCATATATTTATTAATTTGATTTTCCCACAACAATAAAAAATATTATTACAGACCCGAAACAATCGTATATAACACACTTAATGACTTATGATAAATTCAAAACAAGCGGACAAACTGATTGCGGCGTGAAATAATTTCAGCCCGAATTTGAGCGCGAATCGTACGTCAAGAGTGTTTCAATAACGACCCCCCCCCCCCCCCACCCTACTTCCTATCCAACGAGAGCGAAATTAACATTCCAGATGGATTTGCCAAAATGAGTCGGCGCTGGATAAAGATTTTTGTTTGTCACCGGGGCAAACAAAATGTGGCCGGAGCGATAAAATTTCGCGCGCGCTCCCGAAAAAAAAAACATTATTAATGTTTACTCGCGTGTCATTTCCATAGCATTGTAACAAGTCTGTGTTGTAAGAAAGAAAATTGAACGAGAAATAACGAACAATAATGCGCGTACGTTAAAGCGCACGTTATTTAATTGCAAATTATTTTATGCCTTCGAACCAAATTAAATTTTGCCTATTACAAATTCAAAATGAGGTTCTCAAGTGCGATAAGTGCGCGTAAACTTGTTTGCATTCGAGTATCATTTATGATAATACAACGTAAGTCGGTTGGGAAAGTCGAGACTAGGCAAATAATAGTTGAAAAAAATCGTCGCAGCTTTGACACTTGAAATTACATAAATTACTATTTTTTTGTATCAATGTAAAGATATATTAGAAAAGTTATTATTTTTGTTATACATAATAGTAAAATGTAAAAATCATTTAGCAAATTTTAATACAAAAATAGTAAAAAAAAAAAATAACATTTATAACTATCATTTTTGCTATTATTAATAGTTAAATTTTTCACTTTTTATATAATCACATAAATAAATGTAAAGTGTTTTAAATTTTGTTACTACTTTTTTCACAATGTAAATATTTAACTACTATTCCATATGGATTATTATTTTTAATCCTGTTCAATAGTGTCAATGACACTTATGAATAGTTTATAGAAATAAGTAAGACTAACTGACACTGTTTTAGTTGAAGGAATAAAAGTTCTCGAGCGTTACAAGTTTTCATTTCGACGTACCAAATCTCAGGGCGTAATAACAAATTTCTTACCAGCAAACATTTATTTATTTGCAATGCCCCGCGACGAAACTGTGTAATTTGCAAAATAAAAAGCACAAGCTACGTAGCGAAAAAGTCGATATCCATAAAGTGAACGAGAATTGCGCGTTAAAAATAACATAATGATTAACAATTAATTACTCTACGCTAAACTTTATTTCAAGATTGTTTAAATTATAAAATCCACCTAATTAAAGTATCAATGGAGTAATTAATACGTGTTCTATTTGTTGAATGCAATCAATAAATTTTAATGCCCGATATTGCGTTATTTCAAATAAATAACGCGAGTAATATTACCCAGTTTTCTTTTGCAATTAATTTCAATTAAGTCTCTGGAATATTGTCGACGTTGCATTAAAAAAAAAATTGTGTAAACACCGACCGACGACAATGAACATTATTTGATATCTCATTGTTCATACATTTTAATCGCGTACAAACTCGTTATTCAAAATTATTTCTATACTTTATGTGTGTTTAAATATTGTCATTTCTCCCAAGTAAGACAAATATATACTTGATCATTGTGTCCCGTCAGTTAAATTATTTAAAAAGTTTCACTATGTAATTATTTATTGTAAATTAATCTTGTTATATAAAAAAAAAAGAGAAATCTATGTCAAATTAATGACCAGATATATTAACATCAAAGTAAAATATCAGTCACCTACATTATAAATCAATATCATGAAACTGTCTAAAAAAACAATTGTTCATACATTTTAATCGCGTACAAATGTGTTATTCAAAATTATTTCTATACTTTATATATGTTTAATTATTATGATTTCTCCCAATTAAGACGTATATATACTTGATCATTGTTTCCCATTAGTTAAATTACTTTTAAAGTTTCACTATGTAATTATTTATTGTAAATTAATCTTGTTATATAAAAAAAAAAGAGAAATCTATGTCAAATTAATGACCAGATATATTAACATCAAAGTAAAATATCAGTCACCTACATTATAAATCAATATCATGAAACTGTCTAAAAAAACAATTGTTCATACATTTTAATCGCGTACAAATGTGTTATTCAAAATTATTTCTATACTTTATACATGTTTAATTATTATGATTTCTCCCAATTAAGACAAATATATACTTGATCATTGTTTCCCATTAGTTAAATTACTTAAAAAGTTTCACTATGTAATTATTTATTGTAAATTAATCTTGTTATATAAAAAAAAGAGAAATCTATACTGTCAAATTAATAAGACCAAATATATTAACATCAAAGTAAAATGTCAGTCACCTACATTATAAATCTATATCATGAAAACTATTTAAAAAACAATTTACTTCCCACAATAATTCCCAATCTGTAACTTATTCCTCGACTTGTCTTTATTAATTTTTCAATGTAATTAATAATCCCCCGTGTAATGCTATATAAAAGGATAATACCGGTGAAAATATCCCTCCACTTTCAGCACTAGTGTTTCAAATAACTCATGCAGATCAATCGCGACAGTATCTCATTATTCCAATAGCATTACCAAACGTGAGGTGACGCAAAAATTTGCCTCACATTTGAGTACCCTAAATGCTTGAGAAAATATAACGCATAAAATAGAGCATATTCAATGAACCTCTTCTCAAAATATGTAAACCAATGAGTACCGGGGTGTTCGAATAAAAACAACCGTGGTACGTGATATATGACAAGCAGTTCAGCTTGAATTCTCAAATGTCAGCAAATGAAAACTGTCAAATCTAGGCATTGTTATAGGTTAACACGAGACCCACCGAAAATGTGCGGGAAAGAGAGAAAAAAAAATGTAGAAAAAGGGGAGGAAAAACAGCGGTCGAAAAGTCGAGTCAGCGCGTGAAAAGCATCTTTGACAGCGCGCTGTCAAATCAATGTGCCGCACGTTTTGCGGACAAATACAAGAGAGGGGCAGTATCCTGTAAAAAATGTTGACATTGATCCGAATAGAATGGAATTAATAAATAAAATAAACAAACTAAATTCTGTCAATGTCCAAATACTTTCAATTCTAAAAACTTTTAAAAATAAATAAAATCTCAACTTCAATTTAATTCTATTCCATTCAATGTCAACAACATTTTCCAACCCTAATAGCATGTAATATTTACACATTATTCTATTGTTCTTAAAAAATAAAAATATTTCCTTCTTAATCAAACTTTAGTTCAAAGATTATACCTGTAATATCTCATAAATATGTTATAATATTTATATAACATTTCACACAAACATAATGCAATATTCTGGACTTATTTTGAAATATAAACAAAGTATAAAATAAATGTTGTAACAGTGGACATTTTTATATTTATAAAACATCTTGCAATAATTATTTCGTGCAATATTTCTCGCTATTAGGGTGGGTATTCCGGGCGAAAATAGCATAGGCTTGGGTCAAGCGACTCACCAGATGCAGCACCGTGTTGACGACTTCCCGGTTGGAGACCTGTCCCACCTCGATGAGGCCGATGAGGACGGCGAATTTGAGGCTATCGTTCATCGCCATCGAGACCACTTCCTCGGGCCGTTTGATGTCACTGAACGGCGGGCTCTTCATGTCCACCATCTTGACCGCGTCGCACTTAAAACGCTGCCGACACTGGTTACGCCGGTTACGGGATCGCCGAAAGGTTTCATGCACCAAACGCGTTTATCAGTGAGCGCCTTTCCCCGTCACATGATAATACAACACAAATTCATCTGCCATGTTGGAAAGTGGGCACTGTTGTGAAAGGCCTGCCAACGCCGAGCGCCGTAACCTACTAGCGAGTTTGGCGGCGCGCGCGTCTGCCACCATCCAGCGTCGCTTCTATCTGGGGAATTTCATAAAGCACTATAATAACTTTCAACGCGTTCGAATGGTTCGCGCGACCCGCTCGGTATCTTATTGGTTTTTAAATTTGAATCCGAGTTGTTTGTCCCGAAATTGACTGGCAGTATTATGCATCTTCGTCGGGATTAGTAAGATATATATGTTTGTCTCGCTGACGCGGTACAGTCAATTTTGGAACGCACCTTTGGAATTTGCTTTACCTGTCGTTGGCATTGGATTAAAATCGAAACCGGTGATGTGGCAAGTCTAATGCCACGAAGTTAATGTTTGTTTAATTATTTTTTAACCTTGTTTTTCATCGAGGTTATAATTACAAGATAATTTTAATTTGTTTTAATTTACGTCCGTACTGTGAAACGTTGGCAAAAGTATAATTATGAATATTGTTTTTTAACATTCATTTATACAGTCTATCAAGAAAAAATGTATGAAAAGTTGTAAATGTATAAAAACTGTTTAAAGTTAGTTAAAAATAAATAAAACACACGTAAAACCGTTAAAAAAAGATTCAAATTTAATTCTTTTTCACTTTTCTTTACTTCAATTCACTGTTAGTAATTTAATATAAAAAAATTGTTCAAGACGCGACATAGAAAGCCAAAACAATTTGGGCGAAGGGCGTTGCGTTGTTTACATACCGCCACCTTGTTTACGCCAATTAGGTAAACGCAATGAATACATTGTTGTCAACAATTTCGAACGCGTACTCTTTACAATGTCCTTCACCCGAAAAACATAATAAATATATGCCGGGAATTAAATAAAATATATTTTTCACAAATAATTCATCGTCAGAAAAATGTACATTAAATATTTAGTACAATGAAAAATATTATTTTCATTGGAAAAGACTAAAAATATTTTTTGCATCGAATATTAGAGTATTTTTTAGGACAATTAAAATGTTTTTAAAATGTACCAAGAATATTTCCTGTTTTTAGGTTACATTGAGCTATTTCAAATAAACGAAAAATGATTTGTTATAAACAAAAAAAATTCATTTGTCCATTTTTCAATTAAAAAGTACAAAACTTTAAATATTAAAAAACAAAGTGTCGAAATACGTTAAGCATTTATAAAACTCGAGCTAAAATTAAAATGCAAAACGACAATATGACGCAATCCAGAAATTGCAAACAATTTACTACAATATATTACTTACAAATGAACAAAAAATTCGATGCAAATCATGACTTGTAAAATAGATCAATATCCAATCAATCTTACATTCTTTTTTTTATTCATATTAATTTTCAACAAAAAAAAGGGTACAAACAATCTTTATTCAATGTCTGTAATTACAATTATCAATATATTTATTCAATTACCTGTTAAAAGATGAAATTAGAAGGACCATGAATGTGAATCGCGTCCGGGGAAAGGAACACGTAATGGCGCTTGAAGGATTAGTAACGCCACACGGCCGTATGAAAGTACTTTCCCAGGCGGCGGGGGGTAGGGCGTGGTGGGGGATGCGAGTTCTCTTTTCGCGCGGCCCAATCGCGTCACTGCACAAGGAGCGCGTTTTTCAAATAATTGTTCGAATAAATAATTCTTCAATGCAGAAATGAACATATAAATTTCTTTTAAATTAACGTTATTAATTATTTAATAAATTTTTTACATTAAATGACATACGGTAGTTGTAAATGAATATTGTTATAGGTATAAAAATGGTCTCATAAAACGTATAAAAAACTTCAAATTATAAAATTTTAAAACTGTTTAGTCACTTAAAAATAAATAAACAAATATAACAATTCAGTTCCTTTTTTTTACTAAATAAATTGAATTCCACATTAATGTTTTTGTTATATTATTTATACTAAAGAAGAAATAAAAAAAGAATGCCGATTCAATTTATGGATGCGTGCAACAATAATTACTCAATTTTAGTAAAAAAAAAGGAAAAAAAATAGCTTAATGTTTGTCATTCGTTGCAAACAGAATTAATAAAAAAACGCATTGCCTATTTTACGTTAAAATTGAATTAAAAATAATAAAACGAAAACACTAACACCGTTACATTAGACGTACTGAATTACGTTAAATAATATTTTATTTCTAACACACGTAAATCCGTTAAATAAATATTAAAATTTATTCTTAATCACTTTTTTTACTTTAATTTACTCTTATTAATTTAATCAGTAAAAAATTATTCACTTGCACGTAATAGAATAATGGCGTGTTGCGTCTTGAACACTCTATATTGGAAAAATTATAACTTTCCTTCTTTATTTAAGAAAATAAGAAATTGTTCTAGACGCATCAAAGAAAGCCAAAACAATGCGGTCGAAGGGCGTTGCGGTGTTTACATACCGCCGCCTTGTTTATGCTAATTCGTAAACGCATCGAATACATTGTTGTCAACAATTTTGAACGCGTACTCTTTACAATGCCCTTCACCCGAAAAACATAATAAATATATGCCGGGAATTAAATAAAATATATTGTTCACAAAGAATCGTTTATCCATCGTCAGAAAAATATATTATATATTTGGGAAATAAATAAATTAATTTGTTACAAACAAAAAAATCGTTTTGTCCATTTTTCAATTAAAGTACATAACTTTAAATTATAATAAATCAAAGTGTCGAAATACATCAGACATTTATAAAACTCGAGCTAAAATTAAAATGCAAAACCCACAATATGACGCAATCCAGAAATTGCGAACAATTTGCTACAATACATAACTTTAAAATGGAAAAATAAATTCGATGCAAATCATGACTTGTAAAATAGATGAATATCCAATAAATTCTACATTCTTTTTTTATTCATATTAATTTTCAACAAAAAAAGGGTACAAACAATCTTTCTTCAATGCCTGTAAATAAAATTTTCAATATATTTATTCAATTACCTGTTAAAAAATGAATTTAGAAGGGCCATAGATGTTAATCGTGTCGGGGCGCGTCGGGGAAAGGAACACGTAATGGCGGTTGAGGAGAGGGACGCCACTCGGCGCGTGGTGGGGCTGCGAAATTTTTTTTTCGCTCGGACCAATCGCGTAACAGCACAGGGAGCGCTTTTTTCAAATAATTATACGAATAAATAATTCTTCAATACAGAAATGAACAAATAAATGTTTTTAAAATTAACGTTCTTTTATTTAATTAAAATCATTTAACATTAAATGACGTACAGTACTTATAAATTAATATTAAACCGACGTTATTTTCTTTAGCCTTTCAAACAATTTTATCTGAACAATTGTCTTTCGATTGTTTCATTAGTTTATCAAACAATTGTTAATTTAATCAATTCTTTTCTCGAACAATTGACCGGATCGCGCGCCGCGAAATGTCCCTAGGCCTGGTGACAAAAAACGTCAAGCGCAACACGGTGACGTAGTACCTGTGCGCGTGCGCGCCTCGTACGCCGAATGAAATACTGCTGTGTCGCCTAGCAGAAGTAACTTATCAATCATCTGATTAAACTTTGTCTCGTCTGTTCGCTTTTGAACGCGGTGCCGCATTTATTTGCCAAGGGTGCAATGTACGCGACCGCCGCCTTCGCTCTTAAATTATGCTAATCGTTACTTAAACGCCGCTATTGGACGAAAGGAAAGCGTTAAAATGACCGACACGGAGATGATAAACAATAATATTACCACCCGGGAACAACTCGTATGTAAAAATCCTTCCAAAGGAAAATATATTTACACACATATATACATATTGTATCATAATCTCAACGATAGATGATATCGTTAAATTTTAACGATTGAAATTTTTATCGGCTTGTTACATTTAATATTGAACTATTTCCTTTGAGTTGAAAGGTCAACGCGTAACCTAAATCTTTGGATTTACAGGTCAACACCGCGGTTAAGTTCCTGCAAAATCCAAAAGTGGCGTCGAGTCCGCTGCAGCACAAGCAGGAATTTTTGCGGAAAAAAGGCTTGACGGAGGAGGAGATTGGCAAGGCGTGCGAGCTCGCGATGATCGGCGGAACGATCGCGGTACAAAGTGCCAACGAATTTACCGCTATTAATATACCTCGCCAGTATCAGTCACTGTATCCGGCACAGCCGACGTTGTTTTATAAGATTAAGGAAATTTTGAACGTAGCCGCGCTCGCGGGGGCCACTTTTTATTGCTTGTTTTGGTTTTACAAGGTAATTAATTCTTGATTTATAATGTTTTTCACTGATGTTTCGCGGACTGGATGGAAGGAAGTTTATAGGAAATTTATTGAGAATATTAAATGGATATATAACTAACTTTATATAATTAGAAAATTCAGCAATTAGTCATTCGATTGCATACATAAATAAAGTTGTACTTTAAACAATATTTTTCTCTTATTTATATTGTTAATATTTTAAAGGTATACTTCCACTAAAGTTCTTATTAAGTTGTGTTAATTATCAATGACATCAGAGAGATAAAAATAGAATAATGGCCTATTTATATATATATAATAGTAATATTTAATTATGTTATTTTAAAAATTCAATTGTCTAGAATTAACGTATGTGTAATTAATTGTCTAATAACGTTCAGTAAAATATTATATTCATTTTACAATTGCAAACTTATATATTCACACACCATTAATTATTGTTATGTAAAAATATCATTTTTACATAAATGCACCGAGACATTTCGTAATTTAAATTACAAAACGCTGTAATCTACTGTGCCATAAATTTATCTCTTTAGATAAAAAATAAATAATTATTACTTTTATTTGTTCAAACTTTGTTTATAAATTTGAACAATTTTAACATTTCTATTAAATTGTTTAATTAAGATTGTGACTTTCAGAAATTCATAGAGCCATTTTTATTTGGTGTGACGAAAAAGGACCCACCGAAAGATCCTGTAGTGGAATTAGATCAAACAATTCAGAGGTCTATGCAAGAAGTCAAAGAATCGATCTCAAAAGTTAATGGCAGCGTGCAAAAATTAACGCAGAACCAATCATGTGACCCTTCCGTTCCACAACTGGTTCAAGAATTGAAACAGGATTTAGCTAGTCTCAAATCTTTACTTTTATCACGGTGAGAAATGTGTTTAATTATTAAATTTATTCTCTTACATTATTTACGTTTTAAAAGTATAGTTTTCAATAATAAAAAAAGTATTATATAGTAGGTAGTTCCATTCTGATTTGTATTGAAAAGACTTTTAAAATTACAGCCAGATCTTTATAAAATCATAAATTAAACTTAAGGAAAAAATGGCCAAATAATAAGTTTTTAAAATAAACCCCAATTTCAAGTTTTCTTTATTCTAAAATTTCAATTAAAAGTCATCTTGTAATCAGTTTTTAATCAAATCAGCTCGTTTAAATATTTATTTGTATATTTTATACGTATAAAAAGTTGTACATCAATTTATTATTCAACTTTTCCTTTATTTATTTATACAAATTTGTGTAAATATTAACAATTGTACATGTTTAAGGATAAAAATTAATTACATGCTAATTTTTTTTTTCATTTGATAAAATGATATCGTTTTATTTCACTGCAACTTTTATTGATGCAAAAGGTCTTTTGGTGGAAGAACAATATTTTACATACGCGCGTATCATATTCAAAGCATTTCAATTATATATACATACAGAGTTCGAAAATAAACAATTAATAACGACAAAATCGAAAGCATATCTTTATTATGAATTAATTGTTATCAAAGCAAATAACAACACTCCACATCTTTGTCAAGAAACGAAATCTTATCAAATCACAATTGTTCAATAATGAAGGAAACAAAAAGAAAATACACATTTCGCTTTATTAATTAATTAAATAATTATTAACCAAGGTGTCACTGCACGTAACTAGAATGAAAGTAAAAAAATAAGTACCCTAACATTGCAGTAAAACATTTACGTGTGTTTATAGCATTAGAAAATCTCTTACTTGTAAAAGGATTTTTTTAATAACATCGTGCGCTTCATAATTCGCAATATCATTTTAATAGTTGATAAGAAACCATTTCTACTCCAATCGTTAATCGGTGTAATTATGTTGTATTTATTTGTACTGATTTGTTAAACAAGCATAACTCATTGCATATTACTGAGATAGGAACCTAGGGACTATAGTCATATTAAAATCAATTATTTTAATAATATAATATAACATAATTGTATAATTATTTAAATCTGCATAATTTTATTGCAACATTGATACACATTTATAAGTATACTAGTATGAAAAAGTAAACGAGATATAAACATTTATTTGAAGTTTAAAGTAATAAGTGTTCATCAATTATATAATATTAACATATAAACTGTACATAGATACTTCTTTATTTAGAACTTTAAATAATTATTTCCTTCATTTAATTTTGATGAAATAACTCTACTTGATTATATGATATAATAATAATAATGCCATTATCATAAAACGTTAAAAAAATATAAGTTTAACAATAAATACTGTTTTCATGTCACTAAAATCAATTCAATTAAATTAATAATTAATTAATGGTATTTACTATATATTTCAACAGAAATCTGTTTATGAAATATATAAAAAACTTCACTTTAAACTTAATTTTAATTTGTTTGATATCTTTCAATTATTTAATTAATTGGTTCTCGCTTCATAAAAATTATTAACTCTTCGATACTTTGATCGTTTAATAGAATTTTAAGATAGCAACATTATATAATTTGAACAGTCTAACATCAATGTGTTTATAATTTCAGCACGATCATGCATGATTCAGCATAATCTTTCTCTATAGAACTAATACTTCAAATGCATAATTACATGAGAAGTTTTGATAATTGTTTAACGTGCAAAAATCTGTATTGAAACTTTAGATACACAAATTGAATAATAAAAAAGATAAATTATCGAATAAAGGCTAAAAACTGGCGATTAAAATTGATACTGACAACATCGTCGATGACGATCTTTAAACATTAGTAATACAATCTACTAACAAAAATTTTATACAGCCAAATATTGATTTCTTTTAACTTAACCATAATATCTTAAAAATTTATCAATTTCTATTTATGTACCATTAAATAAGAGATTTTTTCACGAGATAATGCTAACAACATACGTAAGTGCATACTTCAAATTGTAAATTATAGTATTTACGAACTATAAAAACCTTATATACTAAAATAAAAATAATGCTTAATTATTTATATACTGAAATGGTAATTATTGACAAGCTTCATAGAGTACTAACTATTAATCACCAATTTGTATTTAAAGTAAAGATCTAAGTCACCCGATGATTGCTTCGATAGAAAAATAACTCTAAAGCACGCAAATGTTAAAAGAAAAATGGCTCTGTTTCATCAATAAACAATAAGAGACACCAATATAACAATTTAAATTGCTCACTTCTTTTACTAACTGAAATTGATCTGTTAAGTTAACGAAACTTTTTGTGCATGCTGAGTGCAATCTTTGTATTTATATAATTCCTTAAGAATTAGAACCGCCGTGGAAGTTGACACCATTCTTATCAAGTGGTATATAAATATTGAAATCTCGTGCAAATAAAGACATGTGTGCAAAAGCTCGCTTGTTTATATTGATTTGTATTGTCAACTGTTTGATTCAATTGTCGAATAGGAAGCAGTTCCCAAGTGCCCCGGCATCAATACCAACGTGGCAATTGGAGACACCAAATCCAAGCCAAGTGAAGGCTCCCGAGAGAGAGGACGATGCCGGTAGTGGAAGCAGCACCAACAATTCTGACAGCTCTTTAGAAATGATACGGGAAGATCCGCCGAAGGAATGAACGGGACGACCAGTGCGAACGAGACAAATCTACTGAATAAAAATTTAATGGGAACTGCATTTTCGATGGACTTCCACCAATCAAAGACTCCGATGAATCGTTGTAAAGAATACATTTTTAAAGCAAGCATTTTTATAGTGGTGTATCGCAATTTGTATATTTAATAAATTTCATAATATAACAGTACAAAGTCGTTTTGGCAATAACGAAACCTTCGATTCATATATTATGCGATTGGCGATTGAAACGGATACTCTGACAGTGCCACTAGTGGTGGAATATTAAATTAAATTAATTTTGCAACTAAAACTAGTATGATCTGGTTATGCGGTGCCACTTAGCAGTAGCTTTCAATCGCCAATATTCTGGAGGCTGAAAATCAATCAATTCACAACTATTTTTATCACAACAATTTAACTTTTATTTCAGAAAAATTGCATTTAACCATTTTTTTCTCCAATATCAGTTTAAATTCATTGCGGATAAGAATAGTAAATCAGTTCTTTCTTTTGTTTTTGCATTCAACACTGATTTGTTATCTAAAATAAATTTATAATCACAATTCGTAACAATTTGTTGGAAAAAAAGCTTCTTGATAGAAATCAACTTCGACTTCAAATAAATAATTATCTTCAACTAATTCAGTTGAAGATAACGTACAAAATTAAATTGTTAATTACATAAGTATTCTTTCATTTATATTATAATATAAGCGAACATAAATGAAAAACGGAATATTTCTAAAAACGTCAGTCAACGTTTATTCTTGATCAAATTTTCCATAAACAAATCATAGAAATATATATTTTGTTCAACTATATTTATATAAACAAAAAAAATATACATCAGTTTTGCAATGGTGTTGCGACTTGAATCATTTTCAGTTTTCGATTAATTGTCTGTGAACCCTGAAGCTTGCGACCGTGCTTTCGTAAGAAAATAATTTCGGATGAATAATAGAATATACACTGAGAAAAATTTAATTTTCACCTGCCTAATATTAATTTTACAGTTGCATTTGCAACAATCCTACTTTATGTATTTTACAACATATAGTCGCCTCAAGAAGAAATTGTAAGTAGACAAAAATTTAGTTGTTGCTGTAAAAAAAATGGAATTCACAATAATAATAATAATATATGATCAGACACAATTTTTACTATGTACCACAGTACCAGCATTAATAACATTTCTCTCAGTGTACAACTATACTCCAATTCACTTTGAGCTGAACGTAAAAAGTTTCGTCGCAAACAATTTATTTTCGTCCTTTAATTAACGTTCACTCAAAATCAATTACACGCATACATCTGCTTCTATATAATCCTTGTTTATATATAAATATATTTGTATGGATGTGTTCAGAGAATCACAAAGTGTTATTTTTAATTAGTGTCACGATTCAATTTAACTTTTATAAGAATTTTACAAATTAAAGGGAATCATTAGAGATTGTTAAAATTTACTTGTTGAAGTTTATCTTGTTTAAAAAGACTTTTCAAGTTCGTTCTTTAAAAGTTACTAAGAAGTACAATTTTCGAAGATAAATGTATAAAAATCATCGTCTTTTCTACTTTCAGCTTGTAATTATCTTGCACACTTTTTTATTTTCTCACTTAGTCTTTTAGTTCGCGTTTCTTTTCATGACATTTTCATGAACAATCATTACAATAAATTAAATTTAAATAAATTAAAAGCTCAATGACACTTTGCCATCCTCTTAAAACATTATGAATTCATCATCTTGGAACAAACGCGCAGTGATCCTCAACTTATAAAACAATGTCATCTCACACTCAACTAAGATACTTTACGCTTTACGCTTCGAACATTGCATGTATCCTTTTCGCCATAATATTTACAAGTTGTGCTATATGTATATGTATATGATTACCGCGTACTCTTACTGAAACAAGCAGATCGATGCATCAACTTGTCGCTTTGTTCGCAACTTTCCTACATTTGTCTCCGCTTTTGCTGCTTTCTTAGCCGACTTATCTTCATTTTCTTTCATTTTTATTTTTCACATTCGTCGAAATCATACTCAATTCATAGGACTAATCGAAACGAAAGGATTATCAATTGCTCGTAACAATTCCACACGAAATCCAATCACTTTGAAATTACTTTGATGCGAATCGATCTTCGCGCTCTAACTCATTTAATCATTTACTCGATATGCATAACGTTTGATTTAAGTTTTGGGTCTTTCTTTCCTTCTTTTTTTTATTACATTTTTCCCCTTTGTTTTCAGTTTTAACCGCGACCTACTGCACGGCATTGTGCACAATTTTACAATTAAATAAACAGTCATATGATACCGTGGTGAAAGAAATGATAAAAGAAATGATTCCTAAAGTAGAACATGTTTAATTTGGTCTGAAATCGTTCTGAATGTAATCTGAAACAATTTTGAAATATAAAGAACGACGATATTTTTATATATTTATATAATATTAAAAAGGTAGACAAATTTTATTATTATAATATTTTTGTTACTGATAAGTAGTTTATCAATATAACAAATTCTTAAGTTTATTTATTGTCTACGAAAAGATTAAGTAAAATTGCTAAAACTGCGTAATCTACTTTATCAAGTAAAAGTCATTAAATCCGTGACCTTGCAAAAAGTGCTGTCGCGATCATAATTCTATGCTTCACAAACAAAATGATCACAGGGCCAGAAATAGCATGCAAGACAACGTAACTGAGAATATTTCATTTAAATTCAAACCAAAATAAAATTAATCTCCACTTACTACTCGCTTACTTTTATGTTATAAAAAATTGTTTAGATAATCTCATGAAGTTATAATTTACAATCATATACATGCAGTTATTAATTTTAAATAATTATAATTCTAATTTCATTTGGTAGTGTATATTTCAATCAATTAATTCGATATTTTTCAACATTATTTCAAATTAAGTTCAGAATTGATTATATTAGTGCTTTTCCTACCGTCCAAACATTCAACCGTAAAAATATTTTAAAAAGCAGATGAGGGATTTGACGAATGATCCACTGTTACTTTCGAGCTCAACGCTAACGTGTACATTTTTCGTATAAATACAAAGAGCCCTCGTTAACGGAAATTCATTGCCTCAAATAAAGGTATCTATTTACCTCCGAACTTGCATTATCGAGGGCCAACTACATCCTCGGCACTACGTCATTTGTAATATGTACATAATATATACGAAAATAAAAAATTTATTAGTCCACTTCAACTGAATCTAACACTATACATTACACGTTAAATACATGCTACATATAATATTTATATATATATATATCTATATATACATACATATATACAGATACAAATATATATATGTATATATAAAGCGCTATATATTACATCAATAAATTTGTGGAAAATAAAAAAATATACAAAGTGGTTCTCCCCTTCTTCGCCGTTAAAATTTGAAAACGCCTCAAAAAGCCGCGAGAACAATTTATCCTGTCGTCGAGCATCTTCAATCGGGGGCTGCACGCAAGATATTAAAATGACTACAAAAATTTGACCCTTATCCCGCTATCAGTCGCGACAACTCGTTCAGTCGTCAAACGCGCTTTAATTACGAAATCATATCCTTAAGATGATTCATCGCTCGATTACCATCCCTACTTTATTAACATACACATCCACAAAAGTCATAATTAACATTCTTTACAGTATATACACAATGTATAATAATTCATAAATTATTTTACAACTTAAGAACAAACTACAAAAATATAATCGTATTAATAATTAAATTACTTTAATTTTAACATGTTCTGTATACTCTCCCTCACATAGAACTTTATCAAAATAACTAGATATCGACTGAAAAAGCCTGCATCATGGAATATATGTTAGAAAAAGGAAATAATACCAAAAAAAAAGCTATAAAATTGTATATTGATAATGTATGGATGGTCAATAGATAAAACATTATCTTAACGATCGTATCATTCGAACGTCATCACGTTCTTACAATGGTGCCAATTACAAGCTCGCATTCAAAACTAAATGTTATTATTTTATTTTCATTTGTACAATGTTACGAAACCCAGTCAATGTGCTTGCAGCAGTTGATCCGCATCAAAGTAAGCAACAAAACTGTGAAAAGAACATCGATAAAGGAAAGAAGAAAAAAAAAAGGGAAAACAAAAGAGAAGTCAAATGAAATTAAAGTTAAAATAAGTTAACTGTGCAACTACGAAGAATCGAGTAAAAGAAAAAAAAAGGTTCAAACTCCTGTTGCGCAATTCACTAATACTCTTTTTTAAATTTTTTTTTCTCCTTTTTTTCACTGCATTAACTGCTTTAAATTATAGATAAATGATGCGTCGCCTCACTGATACAGTGAAACGAGCGTCCGTTCGACATGACTTAGTATATTTGCTGTCATCCCAGGTCAACATATTTTTAATGTTCAATGTCGGAATTGAACAACGCGTCATCGTTCATTTGTCGTGCTGCGATCTTGAGCCAATTAACCCTAGAAAGACACACTTATTTAGAAGCATACTCGGCTTTGTGGAGTCATCAAATTGATGTATTATTTTCTGGGGCGCTAGACGCCCCAGTGTGACTTTAGAGGGTTAATGTTCGATGATATGGTCGTACGAAAAGGAAAAAGAAAGAGAAAGAACTGTTAATGGTGTTAACAGAATAAACAAGTAAGAATGGAGGAATTGAGACATGTCCCTAGGATGGTTTTTTGCTTCTTCTTCTTCTTCTTTTTTTATTTAATAGTTTTTTTTGTATGCGCTTACCGCAATACGTCATAGCCGACGAGAGTTAGAAAAGGGGGGCTGAAAAGGCTCGTCGCTCGGCGCTTAGGTAACGCTTTGCTACACCTAGCAAACGAATACCATTAGTAACCATTAGAAATACGCGATTCAAAGTTCCTAGATTTTATTAGCTTTCGCCATTAAAATAAAATAAACATGGCAATGACGAGAACCAATAAGCCCTACGACATTGGAATCATGCATTATATTTTTATAACAATTCCTAACAATCTTCATTTACTGGGAAGTCCCTAGATTGTTTTCAACTAGAAACATTAATCTCTTTAGCGCTTTTTTATGTCTGTCTTTTTTTTCGATTAGCTAAGTCTTGTGGGATTAGATTGACGAGTTGAAACTGTGCTACCAGGTGTGATGAAGGTGCAAGTTTCTCGAAAGCACCGATCGAACATCTTGGGTGAAGCGCAACGCATCCAGAACTGGAAGCAGACTCAGCAGCGCCGTGTCCCCTGCGTCGCTGAACCATGATTTGATGGGTATAGCGTTATCTGAAATATTGAAGGATTAAACTTTAATTATTAGCTAATTAACTATGTAATTGAATATTTAAAACAGTCCTATCCGATTTAAGTTTGAAATGTTTCATAAGAAAACATTTCAGGAAAAACAAACATTTCCTCTAAAATGTAATTTAATCATAATTATCTTATTATATACAAGGTATGAAGTTAAAACTTGAAAAATCATACTCACGTGGATAAGCTCTATAGGCTCCAGGACTGTTATCGAGTATAAACACCGATGCCAAATCGGAACAAATAGCAGCCAAGTCCTTTGTATAAGAACCCATTTCTGGCGTACAGTGTTGTCTATAGTATCTGCGTCTTAAAATACCTCTGTTGTTATCTAACTTGTCTGCCACTGCTGCACCATAAATCTCCATGGACGCCGTGAATATAACTAATTCATACCTGAAAATAATCCAGCACATTAATTGTCTGCATCATCAAAACGACGAATTACTAAGATGAAAATGAATTCATTTTCAATTTGAAATAACGTATAACTTAAATACTTTTCTATAGAATTTGACGTATATCTGAGAATGATCGTGTAATATTAAATTAAACATCAAATTACTTCTTCCAGAGACCAGTATTTCAGTAACTTATTATTAATTATTTTATCTTTGATTCGTTGCTTATTATATTTTATGTAAAAAATATTAATTTTAAGCAATTTTAAGTTAACAGCTCAGTTCTCTAAGTTGTTGCCTCGTAAAATAAATCACTTAAATTTATTGAGCAATTAAATGAAGAATTTGATTAATATTAAATAAAAAAAGTAAATAATGTTTGATATCTTACCACTGGCTAACTATATCCAAAAAGAAATCCACGTGGGGTCGTTTATGAACAAAAAATCTAACCGGATGACGGTCTATCGTCACTTTGAGAACAAAATCCGGTGGTGTGCCAGGTCGAACAGTTGGCCTTGCAACTCCATCGTGATGAGAGTGAATGAGAGTTTCATCCAAGTCTAGCACTAGTACTTTTCTTTTAACTATGCCTGTAAATGACAAAAGCAATTAAAATAGATGTTGAATGAAAGATGATTTTAATATTGCTAAAAACTTTCCAACTTTTTGTGTATAGAAGAAAGATCACACCTAAAAGGTGATAAAAGTTATGTTTATCTTCTTTACTATATCCCTTCTTTTAATGCTCAATTATTTATACGATTTAAGTCTTAATAAGATATTTACACAGAGTTACTCATGATTTAATATGCATTAAAATATTTGCAAATCATTGTTTATGATCCACATTCTGGACAATAATCTCAATAATTTTGTAACTTTTATCTTTCTAGCTACATTTGCTGCTCGGAACAAGTATTTTATCAATAATTGTATTTAGTTATTTTCTATAAATCTATAAATTATTCATTATAAATAGCATTTAAATTACATTTACTTTAAAAATATTTGAAAAATTGAAGAGAAATTAATATCATACTGCATGAGACATATGGTATGAAATTATTGATTACTTTATACAAATAAAACATATTTCAGAAAAACAACATGTTATTGTTTATACAACTTAAAAATTCTTTACATATAAAGTAAGTGTATGATAATAATTTACGTATGTTATTTTGTGTTGAAATGAATTTAACTAAGTTTATAATTTAATATTATTAATAAATTAGTAAGGTAACAATCTTATTTTATTTATAAAGTTTTATCAATAAAATAAGTTTTACAAACAACCTTAAACAATTTAATCTGAATATACTGAAATAATCTATAGACGAAAAAATAAAATTATGATTGATTATGTAGCAAAGTTTACTATTATGAACCTAAAAACATTGTAAAAAATTTAAAAAAAAAGAAAGAGCATTTTAGAATAAAACTTCTTTGGACGTACCAATTGTTAATTTCTTATACCCAGAACTTTAAAGATTAAAAAACTTTTTATAAGCGAGTACAAAAGTATTTTGTTCTGCAGAATGTATATTAACACTTACTTAGCCTGTGCCTGGACAAAGGCGAGAGTGGAAAAATCTCGTATTTAACAGGTTGCATTTGCGATATCTGAAAACCAAAAAAACTATATGTTAAATCTGTTAACAAAAAGTTATCTGCAATCTCAAACCATCGTGCATCATTTATAAAACATTTCTCAATCTTGCACCTCGTGCCTTCTTTAATTTAAATGACTACGACATGCGAATAAAAATTAAAAAATTCTTTTTCAAAGTTTAATCCGTCTCTTTTCAACTTCTCCATTACTTTCCTAAAATAATCACACTGTTCAGTTAAAAAAAAATTCTCTTTTATCTCTGCAACGATAATAAGAACTATTATATACATATATAAATTGCCTTATCAAAAAAAAAAGTACCATGTTTTGTTGCGTGTTTGATGTTTACGCTATGACAAGACACTCCTCTGAGTATAACTGAGTTGATCAATCGTAAAAGAGATCATTCAGTGGATCGCATTTGCGTTGATGGAACATATGTAATTCCTGCAGAGATTTAGTCGCAAGTACATTTTATTTAACATTTCATTTGCTACAATTTTGCATTAAAAAATAAATAAATAAAACATTTTATTTTTATTAACTTAACATTTAATGCTATATGAATGATAAAAATTTGGTTTTCTTATTATTTGTTTTAATTTATAATCTTTATGTAATCATCTTCATTTACCATCCCAATTGATGGGAAGTTAGAATTAGTTTATTTAAAATTTCTTAATATAAAATTATTATTATACTTCCGAACAAACTGTAAACAATTCAAATTAACTAAGACAAAAATAGTTATTGATATGATTGAAAAGTTATTACAATTTAAAATATTTTCGGAATTTTATTTGCAAGTGACAAAAACTTGTAGAAAAGTTTATTTAATATATGCACTAAAATTATTCTCTTTTTATCATTAAAACATTGTAGAATCTGCTGTTGCATTACAAATTGCTCATTTTTACTTTCTCCTCTCACTTAATTGCACTTATGTACATGTTTTCTGTTTCCTGTTATTTACATAAATTTATTTCTTCCATTATCAAGCAATTCGGTTAAGAATTAGCTTGAAATTGAAATCTTAAAGTTCATTATTCATAGTACCAATAGTTTTCTATTATTAAAGCATGACATATGAGCTATTATATACTTTAACTTTTGACCCCAGGACAAAAATAATAATGTTTTGCCCAAAGTTGATAAACGTTTAACAGACTACTTTTGTCTTGACATTGAACTATTTTGCATTAATATCAATTTCTTTGCAGAAATAAAAATGAATTTCTGGATAATAATATGGTCAATTGTGATTGGTTACATCCTGAACAGCCTTTACACTTTCTGGCGTAATATTGCTCATTTTCGAGACAACAATATTCCCTATAAAACACCTTGCTGGATATTTGGCAACTTGTGGAGTGTATTTATTCGTAAAAACCACTTTTTCCAAGTTTTGCAAGACGTTTATAATAAATGTCCAAAAGCAAAATACACCGGCTTCTTCGACTTTTCGCATCCAGTTATCATAATAAACGATGTCGACCTAATCAAATCGGTTGGTGTGAAGCATTCGGAATCTTTCCCAGATCATCGAAGCTTCGTTGATGAAAAAGTGGATCCCTTCTTTGGTCTCAATTTACTATCTTTGAAAGGTCAGAAATGGCACTCCGTGAGGACCATGCTCAGTCCAGCATTTACATCCAGCAAAATGAAAGCCATGTTTCAATTAGTCGTTGATTGTGCAACAGATTTTGCAGACTTTATTGAAGAACAGTCCAGTAAAGGGAACGACGAATTTGAATTGAAGGATGTGTTTACAAGGTTTGTACGATATGATGATAACTAACTTCAAAAATTGGCACCAAATTTTCTCGATTATTTACTTTTCATCCCTGAAACAATATACATAATTAACTTCACATAAATACATAATCATTTAAATCAAAATTTGTTAACGTTTCGTCTCAAAATCTCTCAACAAATCTGATACCTAATTACTTAATTGAAATTTAACAGATACACCAACGATGTGATCGCAACCTGCGCATTTGGTATTAAAACAGATTCAATGCGAGAACGTAATAATGAATTCTACGTCCTGGGTAGAAGGTCCACCAACTTCGAAGGCATTTTATCCATCAAGTTCTTTGCGCTGCGAAACTTTCCTGGTATAGTGAAGCTATTGAAGATACGGCTGATAGAAGAGAAGGTGACCAAATTTTTTACCAACGTGATAAGCCAAACGGTGGCTACCCGAGACAAGCACAATATCAGCAGACCGGACATGCTGCAGCTTATGATGGATGCTCGAGGAAAGGCTACTGAATTAAACATCGACGAGATGACTGCGCAGGCTTTCATATTCTTCTTTGGGGGTTTCGACACCACTTCCACTTTGATGTCTTTCGCAGCATATGCCATTGCTACTAATCCGGAAATTCATGAAAAATTGCAGGCCGAAGTCGATGAGGTTTGGCAGAAGATGGATGGGAAACTACAATATGAAGCCATCACTGAGATGCCTTACATGGATGCAGTTATCAATGAAACTTTGAGGATGTATCCACCAGCTTTGTTTACCGACAGGTCAGTTGAATAATAAATATATTTTTATATTTTTGGTACATATATTCGGTACAATTAAAGTCAACTTTCTAACTGCAATGTCAAATGTTTAAAACTCATAAAAGCATAATCTGTCTGAGACAAAAATGAATCAAATAGAAGAAAAAGAGAATAATTTTTTAGATTCATTTATGAGATATTTGGAGAAACATTCTGTATTTTACTTTACATCTTTTCTTTCAAATTTATTTTTCTCCATGCATACATGACAGTGATAAACATATCATTTTTCAGATTATGCGTCAAAGAGTTTGAATTGCCGCCAAATTTGCCGGGACAAAAACCCTACACTATAAAGCCTGGTACCAACGTTTGGTTCCCAATTTATAATTTACACCACGACCCCAAACATTTTCCAAATCCAGAGACATTCGATCCGGAACGCTTCTACCAGAAACAAATCGCTTCTAATCATCCAGCGTTTCTTCCATTCGGCTTGGGACCCAGGATGTGTATCGGTAACCGGTTTGCATTGCAGGAAGCAAAGATCGTTTTATTTCAGCTATTGGTCAGATGCAATTTTAAAGTCACGCAGAAGACGTGCGTGCCTATGCGTTATAGTAAATTAAGCTTCGTTCTTCAGCCTCAGGGAGGCTTCAGGCTCAAGTTGGAGCCACGCAAAAAACTGTTTATATCGCGGCCTGTTCACAGACATGGCTCTATTACCGCTTGACATTCATCTTTTTTCCATGACTACTTTCTTACACACATTTGTTTTACTTATATATATCTATATATATATTTTTTATTTTATAATTTTTTACAGCATTGCACTTTTTTTTTCTTGTACTTGACAGAAGAAATTAATAATCACGCGAGGACTTGAGTTTTATCTTAATACAAAAGATAAGATTAGATTTTTATACCTTTAAATTTTTACACTGATTTTTAAAACACTCGAGAGTTGATTGTTGCTTCTGCAAAGTTATTTATAGTTGTTGACAACTTGTGCATTCGAACAAATATTCATACACAGCTTATGTATAAAAGTCATTTCATTCTTTATATTATTTTATTTTATTTCTTTCTTTCTTTTTATGTGTATAAATACTGATTGTTTTTGCGAAAAATAATTTAAATTGAACTCGAAATTTATATTATTGTAACAGTTGTTTCGATTAGTGAATCAAATTGAAATAAACTATATCAGTGAATGTAATTTTTTCCCCTCTTTGCATTAAAGTTTTGTCCCTGTGTATTTGTACAAGTATTGATTATGTTGGTCGGTGTAATTGTAGCGAAATAAATGTAAGCATCATATTTTTATGCAATGACCAATTAAAAATAATACGTTGGATTTCCGCTTCTTGAGAAGTTCAATTCATATTTATACATTTGGTTCCTTGCCAATTCGCTTTCCAACAATTATAACAATACTGATGTACTCATTCAAATTTTATTTCCTTTTTGCAGCAAAATACAGTTTTGCTTGAAATTAATGAAATATCTGTTTTGAAAACGAATTATAAATGCTGTATTTGTATAGGAAATTAATTTTAGTAAAAGAATTTAATTTAGATTAATAAAAAAGTTAATTATTATTAGTGAAGTAGTTAACAACCAACCGTATTGAACAAATCGAATAAATTATCTATAATCTTACATTAAAAAAACTCATCATTTTTAGTAGGATTTAATAATTAAGATACATTTATTATTTAAATCAGTTTAAATTATTTATAATAAATAGATAGTAAAATGAAATATTGGGAATTAAATTATGAATAAAGAAAATAAAATTTGGGAGCATTATTAATAGGGATCCATTAAAAAACATATGAAAATAAAGTAGTTATTTTCAACGCAAATAAATACATCAATAAAATATACATAAATACACACATTCACTTTATTCCTCATTAACTTTTCATTTGTCATATTTATGAAGTCATTTGTATTTTATTAAGTTAATATAAACGGTATTGTACAATTTATTAAATTTAAAAACTAATATACTTACATATGTACATATTAATAAAATTTATATATTTCTCAATATTTATATTCTTTTCAATATCTATTAAAAACAACTACACTGTACAATTATTCTGATTATAGAATAATGAATTTGGTATAATATTTATACTAAATTTAAATACAAGCCAAAGAAATGTATATGAAAAAAAGATTTGTTTAAACATTTTGCGATGACATTTCTTTGCATACAATTTGAAAATTGCATAATCCAGTTAATTTCAGTTAACAAGGAATAATTATTATCTTGCCAGTCATTGTTAATATCAATCCCACTGTCTTGTATGAACAAAATTGCAAGTTATAAATAAACTAATTCAATTTAGTACTTTTAAACATATGATTCTGCACACCTTTTTATTATTTTTATGTATTTTATTAATTTAATTGAATGACTTTTCATGTAATCCAATAAGAAATTTCTTGCAAAATACTTGATTACAAATACAATAAGTATAATTTCAACAAATATAAAACGAAAATAGATAGGAATATCAAGCAAATTTCAATTTATAGACATTAAAAGATGTAAACAAAAAAACCAAACATTTAATCTACATTATTAAAGAACAAAAACATACATCATTGACACATAAAATTAGACACAATAAACATTAACATCGGTGGAAAATTGCAAATACTGACTACTAATCAAAACGTTAACAAGTTTTGTTTACATTTTGTTCATTGTGTCTGGGTGAAAAAACTGGAAAACCCTCGAAAGTATCAATTGAAAATAAAGTAACGTTACAATCTATGTTGCCAACCCCATCCTAGAGTGCAACTGTATACAAGTTTAAAAAAAACTGTAAATGTGAAATAAAAAACAGAAAATTTACAGCTTTTGCTCATCTTACATTATTTAATGTTAAGAATAATTAAGACAAATATAGGGAAAAATTATAAACAAAAATAAAATCCTGTGATAATCAAATTTTTAATCAGCCCAACAAAATAAACTTGAAAAATAAAACATAATCAATATTATTAAAACATCAATCAATAGTACCAATCTTAATAAAATCTGTAGATTTGGAGGCCAAAGCTAAAAACTGAGGGTGCTTACAGATACTAAATGCAGAATGCCTTTAAATCTTAATTAATTATATAATTAATAAAAATCATTTAATTAAATTATCTAATATATTAATTGTATGTTTAATAACGCATTCTAATTCTGCATGCAGAATGATACGCCGTAAACACCCTGAGATTTCCAAAAAAAAAACTGCAAATCTACAGTTATAACTATAGGGTTGGCTAACACG
>JABFPN010001890.1:0-25557 GCA_022817305.1 Leptoteleia sp. ZL-2020 | reverse complement strand
CTTACAATAATTTTTTTTCATTTTTAAATGTGGTTTACGAATGGTATACTGATTATGCCCTGATCAGTCTATATAATCGGAGCCTTGTAAATAAAACTTGGTGAGGCCCCGAGATGGCATGCCTCTTAAGTGGCGTGCCTTATCAGGACCATAAAGAAGCTCACCGTTACACACTTATTGCCGCCTACTCAGAATACCACGTTAGGCTCTGATATGGCTTTAATCTGGTATTCTCTTATAATGTATGCCACAGAAAATCCCTATAATGGCCACACTTATGATGTGGCACGCCTCATCAGATTTTTACTAGGGTTATGCTAGACACATACTAATACTTTGATACTTGCCAAGTAATAATAATTCACAAAATGACTTGACGTCAATGTTGTTATAAGGTATAGCAATTTTTCTTCCAACTTATGATTTTGATTAAATCAACGAAGGTCTTGTAAATTTAGTTTAAATTTAAATTTATGTAGTAATAATAAGTGGCCAGGTAGAAATTTATTCAAATATTACGTTGGTAGCTTGCTAGTTCATCTTTTGTATAAGTGAGTTACTTGTTAAATAATGTTTAAAAAATCCGTCTCAGTTTTGTAACGCTAAAACTCGTGAAATACTAGGTATGGAAAACGTACGAGTAACTTGATAATTTTATTGCTCGTAACTAACGTTATTCTTGTATGATATTACACTGAAAAAAATGTACATAAAAATTGATTAATATCGAGATGAATTTGCTATGTTTTTGATTAAACCAGGAAAATAAGCTGAAAGAAACAGTTTTCGTTATGAACTTGTAGTATTTTAATAGAAAATTTTTTATTATTTAATAAAAAAATATTATTATATTTGCTAGTAATTTTAATATACAATTTTTCAATGTATAAAAGCGAATCTTTTCCAAGTAAAGTAAACAGTAAGTATACAAATTTGAACTCCTTATTATCTTTTAACAATCACTCTATTAAACTGTATACTTTTAATGAATTAATTGTCTTAAAAAATTATAAATTACAATCTTTCAAATATTGTGTCTTGTTATATTAACAAACTAACTTGTATTATTATTATTAAAAATTTTAATTGTAAATATTGAAAAAGATAATTAAAATATTAAAGCTGCAAGTTTTTATCAACAGAATGATAAATTTCACTCGGAAATAAATCTTACAAAAAAACATAACAAACATCTGACTTTGGGTAAAATAGAATTCATATTGTAAACATTTCAAGCACCCAACATTTACCGGAGAACGCGCAACAAAATGTCGGCCTAGACGTCATTTTTCTTGAACAAACATTTAATTTATTTTTAAAATGTTCATACAAAAATAGAGATTCGGACAATCCCGAATCGCGGGAATTGCGACACATTTTCACAGCAGAACTACCCCGTCTGAATAATTAAATGCAAGCTATTTGCACCCTTCGAAGTATCTTTGAAAGAAAAATATTTTCAGATCAGAGGAATCGTTTTACATCGCCTGTATTCTTTCCTTCCGAATCGATATTTTTGACGGACAAGTTTGCAAGTGTGTTTTATTAAAAAAGCGCCGCGCCGGAGGGAGCATCGGAGTCTTAAACGGATGTCTTTAAAATTCATAAAAAGCGGAAGAAAAAAAAAAACAAGAAAATAGTAAAAGAAAAAAAAAAGAAAAGAAAAAAGAAACAGCGGGCCGATAACGCTGTAAAATGAATATCTCCGTCGTGTACGAGGGGATTGTTTGCGATTAATCATCGATTGGCCGGTGGCTCGGGCTGCCTGTACAACGCCGGGCACGTATAGCGTGTCGTTAAAAGGGTCAGACGTAGCAATGAGAGGAAAACCGCGCGCTGTCTCTGCTTATTCTGCGAGCGCTCTTATTTTCGCTGCGCGTCCGCATTCGCGTACGCCCGTTTAGAGCGTGGAAAACGCACGGATCCCCGCGCGAAAGTAAATAACGCCGGATTTGTGCGCGGTACGTTTCTCGTCGGCTAACTGCGCTGCTGCAAAAATAAGCCACATTTTGCATCTCAGCCGTTCGCGCGCAAATAAGATAATAAATGGAAGAAATTAATTTTATACGACAGCATCGAATTGACATCGCGGCAAATGGCACGGGTTACGGAGTCAAAGTACACCATTTGACAGTCGGACGAGAAATTTAGCGGCTAAATACCGCACGCTCGGAGGAAATGTGGCGTAGCTGCTTGCCGGTTCGCAGTCAAATTTGCGCTTGACGGAATTCGGTGAAAAATTGCCACCCACCTACGTGCTTATAGATAAATCGATTGAAATTAATTGTTAGATTTTGTACGGGCGAAATTTTTATGATTTCGATAATAATAAAAGAAAAGGATTATGTTTAGTTTATTGTGCTTTTTGTATTAAAAAAGAATAAAAAATTGTAATCCACTGCTGTTTTTATTTTGGCGAATTTTATTCATTGGTAAAAAGAGAATATTGAAAAAAAGTTTGATGGCGAAAGTCGCAAAAATAACAAAGCAATGATGTGACTGTGTGTGCCCGTTGAAAAGGCTGTTTTCTCAAACTTTAAACGCGATCTTCTCGAAAGTATGTTTTTCGTTATTGTCTGCGTGATAACTCGAACAGTTTTCAATATTTTTGATGGGATTTTTCGCGTCTTTTCGGAATAAAACCGGTCGTCATTTCCATCGCTATTTTTTATTCCTTTTATTTTCAATGTTTTTATAAACATTTCCAGATTGAATTTATTGTGATACAATTTTTTTTCTCCCAAAGTGGATCACTTTTTCATTTGCTTTGAATATGGAACGGAAATTAATTCAATTATTTGCAATAATTCATGGGAAAAAAGGACGATAAAATTTATCATTTGCTGTATTAATTCGGAAAGTCAAGAGTTAAGTGATACAAATAAATTATAACAAAATTAAATTATCTGTAATAATTACGAATGATTCAATTACGTATGAAATACAATAAAAATAATTTAATTGTGTTATAATTTATTTTATTTGTTCGATTGTGTGTTTTAATCGCAGTTAGATAGAACATAATTTTGATATGGTAACACTGTATTTATAAATAAATTTTTACAGTTTTCAAATAATTAGTTTTTTTAATACATAAAATTTCATGACATTAATTGTAGAAGAGTACTATTATTGATGCAATGAAAAAAAAAATAAAAAGACGAAACAAAACAAAAATTGAAAAACGAATTACAATATTGTAAAGTTGGAAGAACGTGACTTTAAGAGTAAAATATTGTTTTAGTTGAATGTTGCTAATGTAAAAGAATAAAAATAAAAGTAAAATATATTTTACTTTTATTGTGGGGTTGCGATCCACTTATAAGAGCAGTGTTATAAATAAAAATTAAATTAATTAAAACGTTATAAAAATTGCAATTTTTATTTACTCCATTTTATCGTATTTTATAATTATAAATATTTTTATTTGCCGTTTCAATAATAAAATAAAGTTATTTCCAACACATTGTTTCAAATTGTATTTAATATTTTTTTTTCTAAAAGGACACATAAAGTGAAATTGAACTTTTATAATTAGTTCCATCATTCAATAACATTGTTTTATAACATTCTTTTAATTCACTTTTTCAATTCTCATAATTTCTTTTACGTATGATCACTTTTTCGTTTTTTTATTGACAAACATTTTTTCAAAATAATACTCATATAAATAGCAATGTAGTAACATAAATGTCTTTAAACGTCGATATGAGAACAACTGTTTAAAATACATTTTCCAAGTATTATTTTGTTTATTTAAACTTTAATTTTAAATATTAATAAAACAGCAACGTTATCATGAAAATGTGTTTACATAGAAATGCTACATAATGATGTAATTTAAATAGAAACAATAACTAAGTACATACATAATATTGATTTATTCAGTAAGTTATGTCAGTAAAGTGTTTCATTATTTACTGCAATAAATTGTAGTTAACTTTACTAAAATGTAGCTGAAACAATTATAGTATATATTATCTGACGTTTTTCCAATATAATAATTTATTGTTCTCCTAAAATAATATTAAAGCCAGAGGAATCATTTCGAATTATAACCATTCCGTTTAAAATATGTACAAAAATAATCTTTTTTATTCTAAAGTAAAAGGAAATAAGTTTAATAATATAAATTATTAAAAAAGAAAATAAGAATGTAAAAGGTAGCAGGTTTACTGTCAGATGAACTTTTCTGAAGATGGCATTAGAATTATATAAATAAAACTAAAACAGATGTATAGAACCTTAAGAAAGATTAAGTTTCCATAATTATTTCTGGTAACGAACTCAATTGTTCAGAATGTTCAAGTGTTAAAATTGTAAAAACAATTGGTATTCTCCAAGACCTCTCATTAGTCCAATAAATTCTTTTTTTTTCTTTCTTGAAAACAATTAATCAACGCAATTTGTTGAGCGTCATTGAATTCAGTTAAAAATCACGGTAATTGATTTCGAAATACTCTAAACTGAGAGTAAAGTTCGATAAACACCACTGCACGTTCACTTGGAAACCGTATTACAGAGCGGTTGACAGTTGTCGTAACTTAACAGTAAGTTTTAGCAACTGTAAAGTAAACTTGGGACAACAAATCAACTGTAATTTTCAGTTATCCAATGCCAAATTAGTTACTTTTGTTTTGCCGAATAAAGGCATCAATTATACCCAGAGAAATTTTTGTTTACATAAAGATATAAACACAAGAGTTTTATAGTCTCAAATAATTTGTGCTTCTACACTAAAAGATACTTATTATCAGTTATTATTCTATTTTATAATAAACAATTTTGTAAAAGAAGTCGCAATCAAAGAATAGAACCTGTTATTTTAGTCACTAGTTATGCACTGATGGTAAAAGGTGCTACTGGAGACTCTGATACAGGTGCGCTAATTCCTATCTTTAGCACACCGAGGGGATTGATGAAGAATATGGTGAAATAAGTTAATGTTCATAATCTATGGAAATTGAAAGTGAAAACTAAACCAAAACTAAGACTTAGCAGTGTGAAATATTTTCTCAAAACAGGATTAGGGTAATGGACACTCTTATTAAGTGTAGTAGTTAATTTGGTCAGATGATATTTTCATTCCTGTGTCGCATTAATTATTATGCTAAGAATCTCACATAAATGTCCACGTATAAACCATCCGAAAGTTGCATGAATATTTTTAGAAGCGTGCAAATTTGTATAAAGATTCTCTTTGCATATTAATAAATTCAATAAGTATTAAGAAGATATCAGAGTTGACGTATGCAATTGAATTAACATAAATTATACATGGGTGGTCAAGTTTCAGAAAGCTGAGTCGGGTCGCAGCACTTATCTAAGTTTGGGGTTACTGCAATTTCCCTAACAGCATATCATATTTCATAAATATTTTAAAAAAGCTCGAAACGTATTATAATATTCTAAAACATATTTCAAAAGTTGTTTCTAAAGTAAAAATTGTTTATAATACAAAAATATTTACTTATCATTAATAAGTATTAATTATTTAGAAATAAGTTTCATATATTAATTTTTGTTAAATTAAATTAATTCCTTTTGTTTATCATGCCAATCAATAAGTGCCTTTCATTTTAAATAATTATTTAATTTAAACAAGTCATGTTTATTTGTTGAATTAACAACATAATGTCTGATCGCTGTTATGACATTGTTAAAAATGGAAACAGGGTCATAGGTCACGAAGGAAATATTCGTTTTTTTCTTTTGGTTTGCCGTTGAATTCAACGCTGAGTTTGAAATGTTGGTTTTTACTCAACGTTGAATCAGCATTGGACAATATACATTGATCAATGTGAATGCACTATTATTCAATGTGAATATGACATTTTGAGATTAAGCAAGCTTAATGTCTGATTGTTATGAAATCTGTGTGTAGAAAGTTAGTAATAAAATAGTAATTGATTGTTTCCTTTGATTATATGTTTACTCTAATACACAATTGAATCATAAACACAGAGATTATCGAGTTAATTTATTTATTATTACCTCAACATTATTATTTTATGCGGAATAAAAGATTGAATTAGGTCTCATTGACTATATATCAAGTTGTAAATTAAAAGTCCATTGTAAGGAGATGTTACTCTTTAGAAAGTAATTATTTTAACAGGTTTTGACTATCAAAATAAGATTATCTAATCAATACTCAAATCCTGTTTAACAGATCATGGTTAACAGAATGGGATTAACCGATTAACATCTAGCAGGGTGCATGGTAGCATATTTAATCACAGATAATACTTTCGAGCTGTTAAACGATAATTATTAACATGAAATATTGTTTATTGTGTATACTTAAATACGTATTAAATTATTGCAATTTATTTGATATAATATAATTTTTCTACTAAATTATGTTTTTGAATAGAATATTTAACATGGCATTGTACTCGACTTGGAAATAAATATATTATTCTTAATATAAAATAATTTATCTGTTTCTAAAGTACTATATTATTGTATCATTTCCATATTTTCATAAAATTTATGTTAATCGCAAGAAATATATTGTGAAATATATAAAGACAAATCGTCTATAAAACATTTGCTGTTATACTTTACACACAAGACATCTTTTATTATCATCACTATATTTTTCTGTAATATAAAAACTTTACTATTGTGTAATTAGAAAAAGTTCTTGCATTTCATTTAAAAAGTATTAAACTTCATTGCATAATTTACAAAAGAATTTTAAATCAATCACTATTTTAATATATAGCTGATTCATTATTTTGATTGATTCAGTGTTCTAATTTATTATATTTAACCTTTTATAGTCAAATTTTGTTGGTTTCAATCCAATTGAATTTATGGATTATAAAATATATATTGAAAGAAAAGTTTGTTTATCTCATAACCTCTTTTATATTATAAAATAAAAATGGCGGGTAAACAAACTTCCTACCAATTTTTTAACCCAATAATAATATTCCTTAATCTAACGTTTAAAATGAATGAACACGTTATTTAAAATTAAGTGCACCGAGTTCATTCGCATTACACAGTCGATCTAGATAAATTTACATATAAAACAAACCTCACCTGTAAGAATTCGTGTCCGTAAAAAGATACTTCACACGTACACACATGGTTCGTGCATCATTCATCGCACATCTCAAACAACTCGAGTCATAAGAATTTTAGAAGCTGGACTATTTTCCTTCGCCCAACGTCTCACCATTTGACTCGAAATCAATAATCACTCGCACAATACCAATATTTGCGCTTATCTTTATTTTCGGTCCTTTTTTCGCTTTTTTATTATCGATTCCATATTGCTTCATTGGGTTCGCTCGCGGACTTTTGAGAGCCGAAATCGTTCGAGCTGCAAGCGAAGATCATTTAACGGTTCGTTAATTTGCGCGTACACCAAGTCAGAAGACCATATTTCAATGCGGTGGGCGTCGTGATTTTCAAGCGCTACTTATTTCAATTTACGACCTATTTCGGGCAACTTTCGACGAGCGATAAACGGAAGGCTGGCAAGTTTGCCGATAATTATTGATAACTGACATTCGTTGGCGGTCACACGGGGCACTGCGGACGCGTCAACGGCACGGCGAGTCGAGTGGGAAACCTCTTTCACGTTAAACAGATGATCCGGCTTGACCCTACTTGTTAAAACATGCAAAACAAGAACTATACCAAATAGGATGCGCGCGCGACTAAAATATTGCCAACTTTTTGCCGCCGTTGAAATTTAAAACAAAAATCCGTTGAATTTAACTGACATTAATTCACTTATTGTTGGGTGTTTGCGGCTCTGCATTAATACCCCTAATTAACATCCCTCATAGCGGAGAATATTTTTAAGCGCATTCTAAATATAACCAAAGAAATATTTCAATGTCTGACCCCAAAAATATTGTATATTCTTGGATGATTCGTAATTTTTTTTTTTTTGATATTCCAAAAATATACTACAAAATATTGTTGGAGTTTGCGGGAATATTACAAATATAAATATTTTTAAAATTCTTTGTCTGATTTTTTGCTTTTAGAACTGTTAAAAAAGTGATTAATGAGGTTGATAGGAATAAATAAATGGGTTTGTCACGGAATTGTATTCCTTTTAAAAACGGAACGTTAATTTATTGCACATCAATTAAATATTATTACTTTTAATAGAATTACTGTTAATTTGTAGGTTTGTTTATTATTTCTTAGTTTAAGCATGATAATTGATTGATTAATTAATTGATTTTACTTAATTACGTTGATTAAGTAAAATCACACTTTTAGTAATTGCAATATAAGTAATTAGTGTATTTTTGTGGCGCAAGTAAAACACGGCTGATAAATGAGCGGAGATAATGGTGATGAATTTGTATTTTAAGCAGGATTGTCAAGCTGATGAACAAAATTTGCGGCGCACGCGCACAGAGATATGGACGAAAGTACCATTTGTGAATTAATGTTTCCTCATTGCGATGCTAAGCAGAGAAAAATGTTTGATTCCCACAAATACCGGATTCTTCTTTAACCAAGATAACTATTGCACGTCGGATAGTTTGAATTATTTGGCCTAATGATTCGCGTTTGCTGCTTGAGCTTGGAATTTTCGCGGTGACCTGACCTTTATCGGGCGAATTTGAATTTTTCTCGAGTATTTCCAGCGGCTTGAATTTATTTTCAAACGTTGTAATCGCCGAAAACCGATATTGACTTTATTTGCAATATATCGACCACCAGAGATTTGCCTTTGTGCAAATAAGACCGAGTTAATGGCTCGAAAATGAAACCGGTGTATCAAAAAGGCGTCTGAATTATGATATGCTGGACAGCAAAGGGTTGCAAACATAAAGTACCGAGCATTATCCGCGCCGGATTCTTCCATTAAACCTGAATGCTTAATACCTTTTTTAATCCAAAGTAGGTCCTGCAAAATGTACTTTCACCGCAAATTCTTAATCATTTCAATTAAACACAATATGGATTACTGCGTGAAAATACACCCGCAAAATATTTACGCTCGCACTGTAACGTATAATATATATTTCCATTCTTTTGTGTTGCGCGACGTAATACAAATTAGGTCAAATTCAGGTTTTTTCCTTTTGCTTCACATATGGTTTGCGTTGCTTATTTTTCAAACAATTATGAAAAGTAATTTATTGTTTATTATTTTATAAGAAATATATTAATATGGCAAAAGTAGATTAAATACAATTCACTTTATATAAATTAACAATTTGATGTATAATTTAATGAACGTGTTCATAAATTTAGATTATCAGCTTGATAAAGATAGTTTGTTGTAAATTCTAGCAATTTTTTCCTACAAATATTTCCCAATTTATGAATTATTATATATACACTTTAATTAGAATGATTTCAAGTTATTATAATAATAGTAACTGTAATATATGCTCCGGGCACTGAAAGTATACATGTCGAATATCAATTGCAATTCATCTATAATTATAATTATAAAATATGTTTATATTAGAGATCAAAGGTGTTTTTTACCATGATTTTTACTCTACAAGCATGTACAGTAATGTTTTCTATTACATGACTTTGTAAACATGGCTTTACATTAAATTTTTAACACATTAATTTTGAAAGTTCCTTTTTTTATTATGGGACTGTTTTCCTATAATGGAAGTATTTTTCTGCACACTAATCATTCCCAGAGAATTGTTTTTTGGTTTAGAAATAACTGCGTAAACATTCTTCTTACTGACATCAAAAGAAGAGAAATATTTGAACCAAAGGACTTCCTTTGCGATAAGGTCCCATGTGGTTTTGCAGCTTCTCCCTAATCTCAGAGTTGAAATCACAATTCCGGTTTCTTCCTGATTTCCGTCAGTCTCTGAGCGATTTAATTCTTTTTTATTTGCACAACCGACCGAAGTTGACGTTTCGACATGCACAACTCAAAGCTTGGAAATCATCCTTCTTTCGTATGCCGTTCCTCTTCCCATGCTCCGTCGATTCTTTCCTGTAACAACTTCTCTTTCTGGCTCGCCTGTGTTATCTTTTTATTACAAATTTATTGTATTAAGTGAAAGTGCGACGGGGCCAATGATTTGTACACGGTTTTGTAATTTGAAAAATTGGAGGGTGACGTTATTAAAAAAGTTGTGCGCGGTAAAGTAGAATAACTTTTCGTTCAGATAGCCTTTGATTCCAGGGGAAAAATCGTAATTACAAAAAGTTCCGACTTGCACGTTAAATGGTTCCAACTAATTAAAGTCTGCGTTTACGTTTGGACCATTATTTACAGGAATTTTTCAGGGCTAATCTAAGTTGTTGGATCTTCGGATGACGAATTGTCGGTTGTTTGATTTTCTGATGGTTTCTCGTTAGTGACAATTTTTGAGTGTTTATGATTCGTTACCGCGAAAAGTAATTTAAGATGATCCCATTTATCTGAATAAAGATGGCCTGCTGTAATTAAAATGTAGAGAATTCAGGTGATGTAATTAAAAATTGTTTTTAATTTCATAATACATAATTTAATATCATTGGGCCTGGGGATGCTTTCAGAATAATTTGTTTGAAAAAGTAGGTTGGAAATACAGCGTTGTAATTGCTAAAATTATATTGAAAAAGAAAAAACTTTGTAGTACTTTTTTAATTTGTTCAAACCTTGATTTTTAATTTATCTTAATTAATTATGATTCGTTTAATAAGTGCAATTTTTATAGACGATTAAAAATGCTTTTAATTAAAAAGATATCTTTCTTGCATATAATTTTAATTCAAATTTCAGTGCTTTAATTTCATACACGTATGACATAAAATCTATCCGGTGTGCTTAACGAAGTTGAAAATTATAAGTAAGATTATATTTTGCGCGATAATCACAGTTTGCGAAAATTATCCGGAATCGTTTTCATTCACACAATGAAAAATTATATTACAAATTATTATGCTGTATTAAAAAATAGGCACAACGTTTGTTTACGTGTGATTATTATATATTATAAAAGAGGCTACAAAATAAACAAACCTTCCTATATCAGTTTGGTGACCGTTAATTTATTGATATATTTATATAGCCTTCTTCTTTTTTGTTATTATTAATGGTTCAAGTCAATTTCCATATCAAAAATCCTCCACGGATGAAAGGTAAATTATAATTTTACTCTTGTTTTTATACAATCCAGTTTTATGGTTTAGTGGTCTAGAAGGATAGTATGGTGATAAGGTTATATTTGTTTATTTTTCCCATGTAATGATCACTACTATTACCACTAGAGGAATAAAACAGAAATAAAAAAACTGAAAACCGAAACGAAGATGGTGCCGAAAAATAAAGTTAGAATAAATCTTATAGCTGCACTGAAATGCGTTCCGAAACACATAATATTTTACATGCAAAGCAGCATAGTTTTATGAACATACGACTCCATTCATAGGAAGATGCAACACGGACTTTTACCAGCGTTACAGATTTCTTAAAATATACATAATTCTAATATAAAAATCGAAATCGAAGAGGACAGGTCGCAAAAATTATATAAAAATATGAATTTGTAAAAATGCATATCCAAAACATCTGAAATTACTTGAATCTGAACAAATTTAACGCATTACGAAGAAATAATTAATTTTTAGTTGGTAATTATTAGGTTTTGACATTGATTACGTATTCCCAGTTCAGGTAATTCATCATCCGTTTAAATGGTAATTTGAACGTAACCGGTCATTCCTTCGTAATTATAGCTACGTTCACCCATTATCAAAGAGGGTGATGAATTAACCGAATTGGGATTACCTAAACGTATTCTTATTTTCAATTACAATTTAATGAATATAAAAATGCGTCACACTCAATTATGAGTGCACCTGAAGCCTGAACGAATTTATTCTGATATCGTATTTTATGATTTCTTGTTCATTTTGTGAGAATCCAAGGTGCTTATGTTAGTTACGCGTGCATTGCACAAATGCAGTACGCTGTGTTTCATATAGCATTACAACTACGTTGAAATGCGTTCCGAAATTCATAAAGTTCTAGTCGCGTGCACTGCACGCGTAACTATCGTAAGCACCTCCGGTTTGATACGATACATTTCCGGTGTTTCCGGAACACATTGTTTAGTTATAGGTCGTTCAGCATCATCATTGTATTTGTTTTTAGCGTGTTTCGACTTTCTTTTTCTTCTAGCAGATCATAATTTATACAATTTTATTTTGTTCTATAATTATCTTTACAAAAAGAATTCATTGCACAACCTTACAAAACTCAGTATTATTTTTTTTTAATCTTATATATATTAAAGAAAAAAAAATTTAATTTAATTTTTCTTTTAATTTTTTTTCTGTATTTTTAATATTGAAAAGTACTAATAAACTGAAAGCTACATTTAAATTTGCCGCAGTGTCTATTAGTTCGGGAGCATGAACTTCAGATGGCGCTAAAATCAGCGTAAAAAAGCTGACTCACTGGGCTTATGGAAGTGTACTCCCTGATTGGCGGAAACAACGCTTTCGCGATAGAAGTAGACGCGTGCGCAGTTTTTTTCGTACGTGGTTGAGAAGAAGTGGTATAATTACGTTTATATAAGGATAGCGTGCATCAACTTTATTTCGAAAACCGTTACGTATTCGTTAGCAGCAAAGTATTTGGGTATCGTCGGGCGCGAACCGCGTCGTTTGGGGAGATAGTTCTCGCGAAAAAGTAACGTGCCGCGTATTTTATTCGTTCCGCCATTAGTGATTTTTTTTCCGTTTCAGATTTTTGAGATTTGTTGAAGTGTAATACTGAACTAGTGCGTACGTATGCTTATATTTTACATTAATAATTCCATAACTTTATTTATGCACATATATGTTACTAATTTATAAAGTGTACTATAACAATTTAACGCAACAAACTGTTATAATGGTGTTAATAAATTCGAAACAGTTACGTTAAAATTTTATGCATTGTGGTTTGTATTAATATAATCTGCATCGTTTAATAATGGATTTGTCTTTTTTTTTTAACAAGTAGAAGCATTTTTTTTAATAATAATGATACGCATCAGATAAAGGATTGATAAAATTATTCATCGATATTGGTCGATAATCTGAATCAGTAGTACCGCCATCTTGGCGTTCGTTAGTTGCCGCGTATCGTTGGTCGGTTGGTCGCGAGGAGTGAATATTTCTTTATTAAGGAATAAGTTAAATATTTTATTGGGTATTATTCAGTTTAATACTTTTAATTCGTTGTAAAACTTAACAAATTGTAAGTATCTCATTTATAAAAAGATGTACATAATGTGAACTGCAAATTATTACATTCATTGTATCTTTTATAGGTTATTTCACTTTTAATATGAAACATCTCATCAAATGCTTCTTTTGAATTGCTATTGTTCTATCATAATTAAAAATCCCGGAGTTGTTATTTCAATGATGAAATAGCTTTATTATTACTAAAACGATGTGTTTCGCGTGAAACAATTACAACAATCAAGAAAATGAAAATAGATTGTGCCAGCAATTTACTACCCTATTTATGTTATATATATAAGACATCAAAGGTGAAGAGGAGAATATTGTCACTTAGGGTGAGTTATTGTACAAGTAATGTTTCTACATTGAAGTTGTAAATTCAAAAGGTACATTTCTTAGATTTGTTATTTATTACTGCAAATTTACATCTACAATAAAAAAAATGTATGAAATGCAATTTAAAGTTGATAAAAATGAAAAACATATTTATTTATATGTATTAAAAATTTATACAATTTGGTAAATTGTATAATAGAGAAAATTTGTCTAAACGATAAATTTAAATTTACATCAGTTCATAAATGCAGGATTGAAATATATTAGTCTGAAGTCTCTATGATATAATATACAGGACTTGGACTATATTTTTTGATGTATTTCATACTTTTGAACGTACTATCAAAATTACCATAATGCATTTTGAGGTGCATTATTTACGTTCGTTATATATGTGACATCCTACATCGTTTTTATTAGTTTTAATATTATGCTGAAGAATAATGTGGTGTTTTCATATTTCTATGTCAATCCTTATTGAATTTGAAATACTCATATATGCAATAAATGAAGACAGTTATTTATGCTGCAAATGAAACTGTATATATAAGTCTTCTTATTAATAGTTGCTATTTATTTGATTTTTCCTTTTCAATCTTAGTATATTTTATTTTGACAAGTGAAAACTACATATAATTTTAATTATTTATTTGTTTAGATTTTTATATTTTTAAAATTTTAATTTAAATATAATTAAATGGGTCAATGTTGGAAAAAAATTGAATAGATATTTTATATTTATGAAATTTGTTTAGAAGAGAAAAATTTGTCATATTTAGCATCTGTAGAGAAATCAAAGGTGCAAAATATGCAGCTGATTTGTATGCGGATGTTTGTCTCCATTGACACATAGTACGGTTATTTTTTATTGTAAAAAATTATTTCTTTTTTCTTGCATATAGAATATTTGGATCATGTTAATTTATATTAATTAATATAATAATTATAATTACAAATTTTGTATAATAAAATTTTTATTTTATATATAAATGTAGTATTGTAGGAGAGAAATGATTTACAGATTTTAATAGTTTTCATAATTAAAGTGGGAAATACATTTCAAAGTTTACAAATGTATAATATAAAACATTCAATTTTTTGTTAATATATATTGTAATGTATACATTTTATATTATTAATAATAAATAATATGTATTATTATAATATAATAATTTTTAAAAACTGAACATATCTGTATTTTTATGATAAAATCAGGTGATTTTTAGGTTATGTTTTGTTTTTATGAAAAGAAAAATATATTAGTAAGTTTTCAATGTATGCAATATGACTTTTAATTTATATTACTTGTTAATTTAAATAAATATTACAATATTTTGTATTAAATTATTTAAATATTCATAATTTAATTCTTGATTTAATTCTTGATATAGGTTTGACAATGCTATATATTAAAACTAAAAAAAACATTGGGATATTATTTACAATATTTTTAAGAATAAAAAAATTGAAATGAAATAAAGTGTACAGTTAAGTAACATATAATCAATACACAAAAGAACAGAACTTGATTTTGATTGTACACATTTCTGTTACTCGTACAATGTTTGATTTTGCCTGTGAAAGATAAGCAAATCAAATGAAAATACTTCACACGTTGAACACGTTATGAAGTTGACTCTCTCTTTATATGCATGATTAATATTGAATTAAAAAGATCAACAAACACTTATCAGTTAATAATTCGTCCTGAACATATATCACAAGCGTTAACTGGTAATTAACAATACTTAAGTATGCTTGTTTTATCAAATTCAAAACCATTACGCTATCAATCTGTTAATTTTATTTTGTGTGAAGTATCATCTTATAATTTCTATTAAATTTATTTCAATCAAATATATTCGGTGTTGGCATATTTTAAATAATTTCATTATTGATTTAAATCAAATACTTTCAATTATATATTCAATTTTAACAAGTACATGAGGTTGATTCGATGAATTATAACATATTATCGTTTGTTATTCTAGCTAACTTTGAGAATATTTAATTAATTATAAAACTATATTATTTGTACATTAATATAATATTTTGCTTCTATTGATTTATATTTAAATATCAGCTGTCATAATAATTCTTGAATATAAAAATTAGTTATTATTTTTCTATAAAAAAAAGACTTGGAGTTTTTTATGTTTTTATTTTGTTTCTCATATTTTAATAATTAAGTCCAAAGTTAGCATGAAAATGTTCTTCATAAATAATCAAAAAAGATTGATTTAAATCAGATTATTGCTATTTTATTAAATAAAATCAGTTTACTTGATTTTTGTAATTAATTTTTTTCCAACTTTGATTATATTTACATTATTAACAATTATGAGTGAAGTAAAAAAAAGTAACATCTGCATCATTATCTCTAGTACATCCGTCTAATTGAAGGGCTTAATTAAAACGTGTAATCATACTCGGAGCAAGAGATTATTTCAATTTCTCGTTAAAAATTATGCTTGGTTACTTTCGCCTATGTTCCTTAGATACTAATCTAGTTTGTATTTAAGTTGCGCTCCTAAGGAACACGTATTACTCTAACAACGATTGCTTATATATTGTTATAAATAGCGAGCACTTCTCTTTGAGCTTCCGCTTTATGAAATTTGTCTCTCATCGAGCAAATTTACACGCAAACAATTTCATCTCGCAAATATTTACAGACTTTGTGAATTTGCGAGGATGCTTTATGATGAAGACATCACGTTTTGGATCGCTTGACTCCGAAGTTACGTCGAACATGGCCATTGTCTGATGTAATTAACGTTGTATCACTGATTTCTCAGAGCTATCATTAGAGTTCAATTATGTTGCGAGCAGTCGCGAGTGCCCGGCAAGCGAACAAATAATTGCACCGAATGTTCGCGTTACTCTTTTTACTTCCTATAAAGAGATCTCGTAACAAAATTTTTTTAATTCACTTTAAACCGTGGCGGTAATTTTCGCGTGGAATTTATTAGCCTTTATAGAAAGTAACAAGTGTATATTAAGTTTGCTGTAAATTACACAAAAACGTATTAGCACGGTGGCATCCCTGTATCATTAACTGCTGGTGGTTACCGCTACCGCAAACAATGATTAATGTTGACAACAGTTGCAACGATATCGCCGTTTGCATTAATAACATTGATGACACTAACGTTATAAGTTCATATCATTTGCGCCTAAATTGAAATCAAACTTTTCGCGAATGATTAATGGTTTTCTTATTGCGTGGTTATTTGTTGGGTCCTTGACGAAGCTTTTTCATCATTCATAAAAATCACTAGATTATTGTTAATGATATTTTAGTGTTTTATTGGGTCATTTTGATTATTTTCAACTAATGTTTGTTCCCTTTTATGAATTGCGAGATATTTTTAAGAATTTTGTTTTGATGAAGGAATGAAATAATTTTATATGAAGCTTTATTTGTATGTTGTGCAATTTAGCATAAAAGCTTTTTTGAAAGCTTTTAATACTTGTATTATCATTAATACATTTTTTTGCAAAGTTTGATTACAAAAAATGAGTATAAAATGTTAAGAGTAAATTTCTATTAGTGAAAGAATTTGCCTTGAATAGTAAAAATATATAAATTTTTTCACAATTTACCCCTCATGTTGTGATAGAGTATAATTTAAATGTAACTTTTTTTTTCTCAATGCAGATATTATGATCTCTGTATCATCAATTTCAGTAAAACTTTTTGAAATATACTCCAATATACTTGAAAAAAAAATAATAATGAAATATTTTAATTGTTAATCAAAACTTAGGATATGTAATTGAAAAATAATGTCTAGACTATTGAATCTGAAGTAATTTTAATATTTTACTAATTATAATTAAATATAGTATGTGCAATTATTATAATACTATGTTTAAATAATATTTGTTTAAAGTTTCAGTTTGTTTTACAAAATATTTGAACTCGTTTCAACATTTATATACATGTAACATCGAGTGCAACATCGAGTGTAATTTAAAAGCAACCGAACCAACAAACGAGTAAATAATCTGCTTGATATTTAGAACTTTTACTTGCAATTCTCAAAAATATCTCCCGTTTCTTAATTCTCCGAGTAATTCCAAGAAGATTTCCTACCTTTTATCTTATTCGTAATTTATAACAATCCATTTCCGTCCAACAACAGCATTTGGATATTAAGAATAAATTAAAATCGCAATACACATTTTGGTTTTTAATACTCTAAAAGGTAATATTTCTTGAGTATACAATGCTTGAATTGGGTACGAAAAAGAGTTCAACCTACATACATTGTTAGATGTTAATGGTGGTAAGAGGAGTATGTCTATTGGGAGGAGTTATGTCTTTAAATCGAAGTAAATCCTTTTGTAAAGCGCTCTAAAGTCGGTACTCGACTGTAGTGTTTGGCAATAAAATATTCCTTTCATTCCACTAAGGGTGCATTTAAATGCAATATTATTGTGTAATTTAAATTGCGAAATTACCTATAACCGATTAACCTTGGTCTCTCGCTACTTTACTTATTTGCAAATTTTGGCCTTAATTGTTCCCCTCGTAAGGCAAGAGTTTCGCATAATTTTATACGCGGTGCAATATTGTGCGCGAGATCCTTGACATAACAGTTACGATGATTTTACATTGATGCCCGTAGTTTACGCTGAGCCGTTTCAATTCAATAAATTTTATTCCATGTCTTGCCGAGCGCTTCAACTCGACAATGTGTTGCGAGTGTGCGTGTACGGCCGCTAACGGTCATGCCTTTTTTTTTAAGCTTGCCCATTATTTTTACTCCGCGTCACATTTTGCCTGGACTATTTTTGAAAATTATTTTCGACGTATCGAGCTCCCGAATATTAATCTAATTCGGTACAATTTTTCAATTATTTTCCGAGAGGCTAAAACATTTGTCAATTAAAGGGAGGAACAACATTCAAAATATTTTCACGGTATTTTGCTCCAGTAACTTTTTTCTCTTCCCTCTTTTTTTCCTTCAGTTCGTTTTACGACGATAAAAATATGTAAATTTTAAATATAATATGGGTATAAATTTAACGTCTTTTAATAATATATTCGATCGTATTTTTTGGAGCAATAGACTAAATTAATTGTGCATTAATATATCCATGTTTAACGTTTCGACCTTTTTTGTGGTCATTATCAAAATCTCTAATTAGGCTGTTCAGAGATAAAAAATACTGTCAAAAAAAAACACATTGAAGTTTAAATATACATTGAGAGAAAAAATATTAATTTTTAATAAAAAGCTTAATAGTTTGACATTATACTTGCAGAATATCATTATATGGCAAACTAAATTATGACAATTTATTAAATCAGTTTATTGAAAATTGTAAAGCCATGTAGTTTTGTACAATTTGACATTCCATTTTATGAACATTTGGACAAATTCCAGTTATGAACCTAGTGGACAAAACATGTAATAAACAGTTTGTCAACAAATTAGAATTCAGTTAATTAACATTTGAAATCACGTGGTTTATAATTTTTAATATTCTTTTTTCTCCGTGTAATAAATTAATATTCAGTTTTTAACATTTATCGCGTTTTCGCCATTGCAGTTTACACTCGATCATGGTAAACGTATCGTGATAACACTTTGGCTGGAAGATTGATGGATCGAAACTGACCTTCCGCATCGCGGTTTCGGAAGCAGCTAGTTGATGTGTGTACGACACCAAGCCAATCACAACATATTCTAATTACTCGATACTGGAATTGATCAATTATTATTTAATAATCGTTAGGACCACCTAATGATCGCTGCCAGAGCAAAACTGCAGCTAACTTATTCCGTGTAATGACTCGTAATAATTAAGTGATACGTATAGGGGGGGGGGGGGCTCCATTCTCGCGGCATACAGTTAATTTATTGGTTATTTCCAGTTCAAAAATCAGCTGATGTTGGGACTACATAATTTAGTGCTCAGTAATGATTTCGAGTGATTGGTGTAAAAAATTAATTTCTTATAATGAAAAATAATGTGATCCAATCTCGGGATCAATTATTTTGTATTATAAAAATAATTTCGTAACTTGGAAAAATTAAATGTTACATGTTTGGTTTTTCGCCCATAGTTTTGATAATATGGATTGCAGTTTATCATCTTTTTTTTGAATGCATTTCTCGCTTAATATTTTGTATTATATTCGGTAATTATGTACCCACTTACCCCTCCCCCCCCCCCTGACATGGGGTTTTAATACATGAAATCGATGCGTCTTTTCACGCTGATTACAATCATGTATTAAAACCCGATGTCGGGGGGGGGGGGTAAGTGGGTACATAATTACCTTATATTCTAATATGCCTGTCAATGAAAAAGTTTACATGTTTTTGGAAGACCTTAAAATGCAAGAAAAACGTTTTAAGTTTATTTATGGATGTTTTATTTTATTACAGATGAAACGGCATTCTTCTGTTTATATTTAAAGCATGTTGCTTTAAAAAAATAATTTCATACTCTGAAAATTATTTGCATTAAACTCTTCTGGATGGATTTGTATCAAAGATCAGTTTGGTTGACCGCTATGGTTATCCATTCGGGAAAACTATTAAGATATCTTCATCATTGTTTTCAGGTAATTGCTTTTCTAATTTTAGGTTTAAAGGTTAATTAAATTTAAGTAGGGGTCTAGTTATGTTCCTGGTTAATTATAGGACTTTATTATGGTTACTAGTTAATTAAGGCGAATTTATGGCTAAGATCTTGATTAAATTTGGCGTGGATTATTATTTGGTTTATATATAGCAAAAATACTGCATCAATCGAATTGTTTATTGAGTGTAAAAGTCTTGCATTCCTACTTATTATTAGTTAAACATTTTAATCTAAATTTATAATCATATTTATCAGAGTCGTTTGAATACCTTTTCCCGGGAAGTTGTTGAGATTATATTATATTCGGGTGAAATTATAACGTTTCGAAAGTGGCGAAACAATAGTTCTGCCATTTTTCAAATGAACAGTTAGTACCGCATAAAATTCCTTAAATGATCATCTGCGGTCATACAATCGTTCATGTTGAATGAGTGTCCGGTACTCAAATGCTCACCAACACAATCGTGCGGCATGGAGTTTATCACGGCTTCTCATTTAACAACTTTCCCGTGATCCTGACACCGTGACAATTCGTAATGAATAGGGGTTAAAGAGTTAACTATTGTTAAATTCATCACAATGCTAAAATTCAAGCGAGTTTTAGCATTGTGTTACTATACTGCGCTGTAATTTTATTACGCATGCTACATTTACCGTAAGTAATGGGATTTGTCAAATAATTTCAATCGAATTGCACGTATGAACTGGCGAAGTAAATTCACTCCACGTAATCTTATCATTATTCATACTTTTATCACATTCAATCAGTTATATCCACACAATTATGCAGCCTTTAAGAGTGTAAGGTTAAGGTTAATTATGGCCTTTTTATCAGTTAGTTGGAAAAAGTTGCGAGACGAATTCTGCAAAAAAATTGTAAAGCGAAGTTCCAAACTTTAAAAGTAATAGATTTAGATTAACGTTATTAATATCACGGTTTGATGAAATCTGTGTTGTCTAAGAATTTCAAACTATTTGATGTATAACTTTGCTGTACATAATGCTGCTGCCGGATGTGCTCAATAATAATTATACGCGAATTGCAAGGATGCCAAATTGCAATTAAATGAAAACTTATTTTAAATCTAGTAATTATTAAATGAAATTGTAATATTAAATAATAACGACATTACTAATACGCATTGTAATACTCCTTTAAAACAATAATGTCCACGTTTTTCCGTTTCGTTTAATGTAACGAGACTTTGTAAATTGAAGAGCATATGTAGGGCTGTTAAAAGTATGCTGTTTTAGAAAAACCATTTGAGAGTTATCTTTAAAAAAAAAAACATTTCTATTAGTCTTGCAAAAATAGAAAACCTAAAAGTAAAAATTAATAACAGAGAACAGTTTTTAATTTAATTAGTCTTTTGTGTTCGAGTACAATTTACATGCAAAATTCTTTCCTAAACCTAAATAATGCATCGCAATAACTTGGCGAGTATTACGTATACGAATTTAAAAAAAAAATATTCCTCGGAAACTTAGTATTCCTTTCGCGTAGCCTCTCCTCGACATTTTGTTCATCCATCTCGTGCTATTCTCACTTCTTCCAACTTCTTATAATTTATTAATTACCCCGTTAGTCACTTCTTGTTCATTTCTCCTTTCCACTATGATAATACTCTCGCAGCAAAGTATTTGCATTATATAACGGCTCCACTGAAACAATGCCTTTTGTGGAAACGGTGTTTGCAACAGAGTGTTACGTAACACACGAACTATAACTTCTAAATTGACTCTCAAAATAAAGAACCATTTGTCCTCGAAATAATCATCCCACGAGCGAAATATTGATAAAAGTATCATTATCATTCTAACAATTAAATTTTACCGTTTAATAAAACGTCCACAAAAAATTGACACTAAGCTTTCAACAAAGAGTTATTCTCCAACTAAAATTATTCTCTTTCGATTCAAACAATATCAATTCATAAAAATTAATTCGACGTACCTTTATAATAAGCTCCATTGCCAGCTCTTTTTGTCTCAAAAATCGGCCCTTTTCTTTTTACTTTCAATATATTACCGAATGTTTTTCCGAAACTTCACGTTGCAAACAACCGCGAACAAAATAAAGCGGAAGACAAAAAAGAGACGAAAATCGATTTTCATACACGTCCCTTTAAAAGTTGCGCTACAAAGATAAAGAAGAAGAAGGTGGGGGGGGGGGGGATCGCTCGATTCTTTCGCGCAAATTTGCGACAATGTTCTCAGTGTTTAATGAAAAGAATCGCTCCTTTGACGACACGCGTTGAGGGTGTAATAAAATGATTTCTCTTTGTTCCCCCCCCCCTCCCGCCACCCTCAACTCCCCCCCTCGGTGTCCCCTCGGCCGCTTTCACAAGCCTACTCCATTTCATACGTCATTCCACGCTTACATATTGCGGGCGCGTTCAATGGCACGCTTCGAGTCGCGGGAGTGGTAGCAGCCACTGTTGTTTCGCGAGCCGATGATGGATCTCGGGAGCGAAAACAGAGAAGTCTGCGGGAATGCGGCGGGAAGCAGCCGGGCTAAGAGGAAAAAAAGCGGGGAATGGAAAGGAGGAAAAAGACGTAAACGTCGGGGCGAAGCGGTTGCTCGTCGAACGAATGAGTTCTCGCTCCGCGCTCACACATGTCAGACAGGCTCGTTAGAAGCTTTCTCCTCTTTTTTTTCCCCCTTCTCGCGCTCTCCTTCCCTTTTTCTCTCGTGTTCTTTTTTATCTCTGTTTCTTTCACCCCTTTCTCTTTCGCTTCTTTCTTCTTTTTCGTCGCGTTTTTTAACCCTCCCCCTCCCTTTTTTTGTTTCGCAAAACTTTGAAGACGACGATGCGCGTTACTCGGTCGGATTTCATTACGCTTTAACAGTCGTACGTACGGTTTTAATGAGGTCAATACATTGTCCCCGGCGTGGCCAAAAGAAGCGTTTGAATGGGATTGTTGTTAAAGAGTGCTCTCAAGGATTGATCATTAAAATTTGCTGATGAGATAATAAAGGATCTTTCGTAGCCGGGCGGGTTTCGCCGCGGACAAACGAGGGGGGAGGGGGGGGGTTTCTCTCCCGCGATTGCCAAGTTTTGCTTGGGAATGTAAGATTATTTTCAGCGGAGTGCTTTAGCTTCCAAGTTTTTGAACACTTCCGGCTGGAACCGGGGAACTGCGCAACTGCGTTGCGCTTGTTTCAAACGCTCGTAAAAGGACAAAAAAAGAATGAAGAAAGAAAGAGAAAAAAAACGGAGCGCATTTTTGCGAGTTTTCGATGTAGCGAGGTCTTATCGTTATGCGCGATGTGTTATTCAGATTGGAAAATAATAAAGTTTTCGAGTAACGTGATGGACATCCCCGGGAAAAGCATTTAAAGTTTGTCTCTGTCTGCCGCGTTAAAGCTCGTGGGTCCATTCTCTTTAAACTACTGGTGGAATCAATGTTTTACGATTTTTTTTCCTTCTTCGCGCAAACGGTAACGTTGCATAAATTTCAACGGTATAAATGGCGCATTTAAACGAAAAATATGTATTTCTAAGGGCGCTTGTTTCTTACCGAATCAAGTTTTTGATTTAAAGTAGTTGGAAAATTATTGTACTTAAAGCTTTTGTTGTGTGTAGAAGTACGTCTCGTGGACGCACTGGAGAGATATTTAAAAGTGGCGGATAAATTTTAAAATTGTTCAACTTATAAATGAAAATGACGCAAATCGTTCTTGTTTTTTTCTCAACAGACTGACGCACAGTGTATTTGAAAGTTTTAATGATAAGGGAGGTTAATTATGATTATAATTCGCATGAATATTCATTAACTTTATAAATATTATTCTAACGTGATATTTAGCAGATATTTTCGGGGTGTTTGTTTAATAATTTAAAATCCTTTAAGTATTAATAATTTTTAGTTTATTGTTGCAAAGTTTTTAATAATCATGTTAAATGTAAAAATAATCATGATGCGTGCACATATTATCACAATTTGTTAAATTCATGATGTATCGTACTTAACGTTGAATTTATAAATCCACAAAATATTATAATATATTGAAATTTTAATTCACATTATCAGAATGCATGCATTTATAAACAAAGTTAAATTCTTGGAAAATTAAAATTATAAATTTATGTCGAATGAAATTATAATTTTATCAAATGAAAAGGACTTAATTCGTAAGAGTGAAGAGTTGGAAAGTGACGAGTGAATATTTCAAAACTTAATAATCATCTCTGATACATAAGATTAAAAAAACAACGATTCATTGTACGTATAGACATTTGAGTGAATTATGTCATTAATAATACATCCGCTCGTAGGAGTACGGGAAAAGTTATTTCATGTAATGTCAATATAGAGCGATGAATTGTATTTGCACCGAATTCAAAATTTATTTAAATTCTTCGTTTCAGTTTTCAGTCGTCGAGTTGAATTTTCCCGCGATCAAATATATTCAAAATATTGGTTATTGCTAATAAAGCATTAATAAATAACGAAGGAATGAAATAACATAAACGAATTATTCCTTTGCTCCGGAATAGTCAATGAAATATTTCGTGCCTTACTCCAATATTGCGCTACATATATCGCACTCAAGGAGAAATGAAAATGAAAATTAAAAATTTCGCGGAGAAAATGGGAATGGTCATTTTATTACGCGGAATTATTTATAGAGTCACTAATGAAAATGTATCACTTTTTGTGTTAAAATGGTTGAAACTACGCCGAGAGAAAAATCCATAAAAAAAGTACAATTTTCTTTTATATAATACGGGTATTCAATAGCAAGATGTTATTCCATTTATAAACACAATATAAATATTGCCTTTTAGATGAGTTCGTTTAATTGTGGTAAAAATAAAAAACCAATCGGTGATTGAATTACATAGCACAATGATAAAAAGATATGAATAAGATATTATACTGATCTGTCTTCTTCTGTTATAAACAAAGGGAATTGATTTTATTGTTCTCAGAAAAAAGTATAGCAATATTAAGTATACGCGTAGTAAATTATTGTGAATAATATAAAATTTCAGTTCCAGTTACCTGATTATTAGTTAAAAAAAACCATAATATGGTTAATTCAATCAGAATTCTAGTTGTTACGAAAATTAACTACACTGTAAAAAATGCTATGTTGAATCAAGTAAAATCGAGTTGAATCAACTCGTTTTCTGAGTCAAATACGATCAAGCTTATTTATCATTTGACATAGCTCATTTTATTAATACAAATGTAGGATTAATTTTATTGTAAAGTAAGTGATTCGGGTTAACTTTTAAATATGAACACTAGATCTCGGTTTGAATAAATTTAATAAACGTTATAATCAATATATAATTACAGTCATTGAACCGCACTCGGCGACGAGACTCACGAGACTTCGCTACACGTACGCGTTGTCGGCGATTTACATAGTTCCCCCCGCTTATCGCCCAAATTTTCAAATTCTAACCGCCCGATACTACA
>JABFPN010001889.1:0-25561 GCA_022817305.1 Leptoteleia sp. ZL-2020 | reverse complement strand
CATTATTCACGTTTCTATGTGCTAAATTCACAACTTTTATATCAAATATAGAAATGTAGCCAGTTTTGTCATAGCTTTCATAATAAACGTTGCAAATAGTAATACAAGATTTTTCTCCGTGTAGAACTTCCAAATACATTTTGGAGAACGAAGCCCTTTTTGTTAGTAAATCTATGAATTGTTACGTGTTATAAATTTTATGGAATTTAGAGTAGAAGAGATTTGCAAAATTATGTGAAATGTAAAACTGAACGCTTGTTAATAATTGTCAATAAATATTTGTTATATTAAAGTTAAGTAACTCAATTATACTACTATACTAAGAGTATGATATTAAGATAAATGAAAGAACTTTTCATGTAATGAGTTTTTTCTTCTTACTTTTTGCCATTGAACGTTTGCTCTGTTTTTCTTAACAAATAGAATGTTAACAAAAATTGACGGGTACTTTGTGTTAACATGCCAATTACTTATGTCAGTTCTACTGGGGGGAGGGCACTATCCGACCAGCCGAATTGTCCGCGTTCACTCAGTACATAATTAAGGGTCTTTTTCTTGCATGAAGCACTATCGTGATGCTAAAAAAATGCTGCAAAAATGGCATAAAGAACCACAGGGGTCCATTGAACAACGTCTTGAGTCTTTGCCAGCCTGTACAAGTATTCATAGTAGAAACTCGAGCGAGGGACACTCCCAAGGCACGCGTTGCACGAAGAAAGCCTCCGCTGTCGCGGCTCGTGATTATAATCGAGGGTTAGCCCAAACCGAAATACAAAGTTATCGCGGTCAAGACGCGTTCGGTCGAGGTCTTCTGCTATCGAGCCACGGATGAGTAAGCCGCAGGGGAGTTAAGACCACTCAAGAAGTTAAATATTCAAGACTCCCTTTCTCCAATCTACCGTTGTCGACTTTTTTTCGTCTGCTGCTTCTTGTCTTGCTTTTCGTTCTTGCCAAATGCTCATCGGCTAAAATTATCAAATGCATATCCGACGCTGATAATTTCGAGTTTCTGATGCCATTAAATGTTATCGAGTCAACATTATACGGTTTGAAATGTTGTCAGTAAATATTTTTTTCAATTAAACCTTACACATGACAGGGTTTCAAAGTATCCACAGGGATAGCTTGCTGCATTTATTGATATTGTAATTTATTTCCAAGAACGAATACGATATCAAGTTTTTCCTTTAACTTATGTGTAGCAGTTGTAAAAAAAAAACTTTAAGAGTGAATGTTGTTGTGAAAAAAAGGTTTTTGAGCTATCTATGAATTGATCTTTTGTTAATTGATGTCCTATCTCGGAGAATACAAATGCCTTATAATCTAATATTCAGGGAAATATTGGAGTGTAAAAAGTTATGACGCAAAAATTTTGTTGATATTTCAGTGTCGCATTAATGTACAAATGAAGTAGATAATTTTGAACGTACAAGATATCTAAATTATAAAAAAAAACTCTAATGTTAATGGAAGCGATTTCAATAGAAAAGCATATGTAAATTTTATCAACGCTTTCAGTGTCACCGTACTTAACTGACATTAATAGATCAAACATTTTGAGAATATTGAATATATTTATTATATAATGATAAAGTTATATTACTAAACAATGTTACGTCAATTAATGACTATTATGCGCTCGCTATCTAAATTTCGTAAATTATGTATATATAATTAATTAATTACGTATAATTCAGGTGAATTATTTTAAAGTGTTTCTAATTAATTAGTTTCGAAGTTAGTGCTTTATAGAAGATTTGAATAATTTGTATTTGTCTATAAATTGCTAGATTTTGATAACAATTATATTACGAAGTACAAGTTCATTTTAATTTTGATGTTTTGAATTTAAATGTGATCAACTTAGTTTAACTGTACAAAAAAGATGGTATTAAGACCACTTGAAATTTCCTGTTTATATCGAGATTTCTTTCTTTATAAACACATCTTTAATATGCATTCACTTGTGTATCAAGAAAAAGGTTTTAAAAAATGAAAGTACAAAGAAATGAATAATATTGTCAATGGTACTACAGTGAATGTATTTAAAACATGAATGAGATTTAATATTTAAAAACTTGAATAAATTTCTACATATAGATTTCAACTGAAAAATATTCCTTTTTAATTACCAAACGTCAATTAATAAATAAATTTTTAATAAATAAATAATATAATCATGGTTTGAAATATTATGTAATTGATTTTAATGTTATATAAGTGAATGTGACAATAATGTGGAAGTATTATTATTATTCAAATGGGATTATCGTGCAAAATTTTTGCTTCAACGCATTATTATAGCTGAATAAAATTGATTAAATATTTTATAAACAATTAAATACACAATACAAAGTGACATTATTTCATATACATCATATTTACTATATCTCACATAATAAATGTAATAAACATAATTTAATTAAATAAAATTTGCGTTTAAGTAGATGCCAACTTAATTTAATTTCAATTATGTCTGTTATTTTGAAATTATATTTTACTGATGAACGTACTATTTCATAACTTAATTATGTGTCTAACGTACTTACGTACTTCACTCTGTTTATTCAACTTTAATTCACGCGAGACATCAGTTTGAATAAATCAAAATAGTGAAAATAGATCAGTAAAGTTAGATTTTCAAGATGAGAACGACGTTCCACTATGCAGTCTTTAGAAATTCAAACAAATAATAGCGCACTCAATTAAAGCGAAGAATTATATATTCCAAGAAATTATCATCTGAATCAAACGGTGTCTCTTACAGTTAAGACAAAAAGCTGTTTACATGCGACGAGAATGCATTTTGCAACATCTGTAAATAGAACATATTCGTTTGTTTTTTAGGAATACATATTTAATTTTAAAGTTTGAGTCTGCAGCTTAAGAATTAATAGAGCAAGTTATATTTATAACCCTGTTTATAGAACTGTATTATTATATTATCAAAAGATATATACAATTTATGTCTCTTTTCTAGGTTTATTTTTAAATTATGGTTATTCACAATATATATTAGTACTGTAAATAACGTCACTTTTATTATTTAGCATTTTTATTAATGTAAAGTTGATGTTCTAATGAAATCCTTAAACCAATGGATTCTTTGAAAGTTTCTTGTATTACTGAATAATTTGTGGACAAATTATTGAATATTTCTTTTATTATATAAATGTTTATGTGATGGTAATCAGAATCGAAGGTATTTTGATGATATATTTACAGAGTGTATTTTTAAAAGTATTACTTTCTACACTATTCCGGAAACAGGTCAGAAGTCATAATTTTAGGGCTGCCAAAATTATGACTTCTGACTATGCTTCTGTCAATGAGTAAGGCAACCTTCGCGGTATCTTTTATGTCTTTTACGTCTGCACACATACGTTGTGTTACATATAGCTTCACCTCACAGCATTTCCAGCATTCAATGTACATTCAAAATAAATTATGTCTTTTTTTCTGCCGAAAAGTATCATTGCTTTTACAAATAAAATGATACTTTATTAGTCAAACAAAATTTATGATGCTTTTTTTTTAAAGAATTTAATTATGAAAATCGATGAATATAATTGAAAAGAAAATAGTTTATATATTGATGTAATATTTTGTAAAAAAATTTCCTTTCATTACTCGTTTATTTATAAAAGTATATTTATAATTTATCTTATTTTAATATTAATTTTTATTATAAATGATAAAATGTAAAAACATTTAATTTATCCTTATAAACATATTTAATACAATCGTATCTATTTTATGATGTAAGAGTATATGTCATAGTAAAAATAAATGACCAGGGCCTGGTGCGAAAAATGAGGGACACCTGGTCTTTTGCCTGGCGTAACTGTAGGCGTCCCATAATTTACTATTATTTTGAAAAATATTCCCATATTCTGCTTTTTGTGTGCGCACAATTCATTGATCTCGTATACTAAATGAATTTTCATTGAAAAATCTTACAATTTTGCATACATGACATTATATAAATATGGCCGTCAAAGGGAATAGTGTAGTCAACATTCGTTTCATGCTTTTAACATAATATCATGAGAACATTAATTATATATTTCTACACGGAGAGAAAAGATTAATAAAATTTACTGACATTCTTAGTAAACTGGTTATATATTGGCAAAACTTGAAAAATTACTATCTTAAATTAGTAAAACATATCAATTTGTTGAAAATGATTCTTAGAAAGCTGACACTTTTTACTAACTTAGGATAGTAATTTTTCAATTCTTGCAAGTATATGACCAGTTTACCAACAATGTCAGTAATTTTTATTAATCTTTTCTCTCCGTGTAGTCATTTATTCATAGGGCTTCTGTTTAATATTACTTGTTATATGCAAAAACTAAATTTTAAGTTGATTATATCTATAAAATTAGTCTAGTTTAAAATGTTTTGCCTTTTTAGTATTCAAGAATCCTTTCCTTTTTTAGTATCCATCTGTTATTATTTCAAGTAATGCATTTGTATATATATATATATATATATTTTGTTTATATTATCTTATGTTGTCAGCAACATATGTCATGAACATTGTCACATCATTCCTCAACTTACATGATTTTTACATTTTTTTCTTCGGAAAGTTTAAATCTAAAGATTCCATAACAAGTATAACAATTTCATTTAAGTAACATAATATTTCTTTCAGGCTTTAATTAATTTTACTGAATAACTCGGATCTAATTAAAAGATTCCTTGCGTTTATTTAAATGAAAGAAAAGTTCAAAGTGAAAGATACTTTTCTTGAAACGACTCATTCGCTTCAGTTTAAATATAATTAATAAGATTTTTTATGAGTCTTAAACTTTGCGTCATTTAAGTTTGCAGAATTACCTTGTAAATTTCCTCGCTTATTTATTTATTATTGAACACTAATATTATTAATTGAGGGATGCAATATAAATAATATATTCTATAAAAACCACAGTTTAAAGGATTTACAAAATGATATTTATTTCAAAACGCTTAATACTAAAGAATGTTCTTTTCCGTTAAATAAATTTTTATCAAACTACTCTTTTAACATTTAATATTTACGTCTTTTAAAATATGTTAAAAAATTTATAATTATAAATGGATGCAATAATAATAAGCAAGTACAAAACTTCATTATCTTCGGCATCATGAAAGTGGCAGTTTATAATTATCCACAAAGAGACAAATTCAACTTTTACAGTAATAATTATTTGTTCAAAACTTATTTTCCAATTTCACCAAGTCACTGATTTCTTACTTTAATTAAGTGAAAAGAGTTCAAGTGTTTCAGTTCATCCATCTCATTACGAATTATTGAGTTGAAGTCGAGCCATTGTTCTATTTAAATAAAATTCATTGTATATACAACTTAGACTTTATTACGTACTTAGAAAAAAACGTCCATTAACATATATAAATCCATTTTTAATTCCACGCCCCGTCCCAAATAAAAAATAGAGAAAGAAAAACGAATAATCATAATTATTAAGGAAATGTCGAAATTATCCAGGGTGGCACATTTTCGTGATATTAATTAGAGGCTCCGTTGTTCCGCCTCGTACGGAGGTTCGGACGGAACTCCACGGCACATCCAGTTCGTGTCCATTCTTGCGATAGCACATTGCACACCTCCCTCCTAGTGCAATCGGCAGCCCGCTCCGCTATCGCTGCCGTATTCCATCCCTCCCCCAGGTCGTAGGACCGGCGCCCAAGAGCAATAGGAAGAGGGTTCCAGCGTCCCGACGGCTCCGCGTTCGAGTCAGTCGGGCAAAGCGAGCCGCTCGAGTAGTACGCTTTCCCGTGGCACTGGCCGCACTTTGCTTCGAACGCGACTGACACCGCCACGCGCTGCGCTTCAAACAAGCACATTTTCCCGCGACCACGACGCATCATCGCGAAACATCCCGCGCTCGCATTTCGCGCAACAATCCTTTCAGTCGAATCAACCGCGCGATCAAACAAGTGTCGCCGGGCAATTTACCGTTGAAAAAACAAAAGCACCGCGATGGTCGTCCACGCGCCAGCTAATTTCGCAAATGTGAATCGATGGTGAACCAACGACGCAGGATTAATGCAAACACGATTGCAGTTGTGCCTTCGGTGTATCAGTGTCGCAACGGCAGGATTTTGGTCACGCACGCTCTGGATTAATTCTTAATACGCGAGTGCACCGGGAACCGTGTGTTGCGTCGACGCTGCCAACTGAAATCGGATAATCGGCGATTATGCGCCGGGAAGGCTGCGTGTTCCGGATCAGCTTATCCAGTATGTATCGTGACGTTTACTGTTAGAAACATCGTTACAATGTCTTTATTGCCGGCGCCTCAAATTTAACGCCCGAGTAAATCATCGCTTTAATTATCCAACAATGCAAGCGAAGCCGATATTCGGCGCGCAGAAAATTACCACCGCAGGGCCTTAGCAAAAACCAAACGAAGCCTGGGATGATTGATCGCACCGCTGATTACCAATAATTGTCATTCGTCGACGCGCAAAGTTCGCCATCGAGACTTGAGTGGGTGATAAGAATCATTGTCGGGTCCAATTACGCGATCAATTTTTAGAGTGGCTTTCCACTCGTCGCCCGGCGATAAGCTCCTCCGGCATCCGGGATCTGGATACCCTCAAAGAGCTAGTTCCCGGGTCGCGCCGGGGGGCCTTCCAACTTGCTAATAGTTAACGGCGCCAGCGAATTCGGACGGCAAAGCGACAAACACTGCCGCGAGTGTTGGAGATGCCCGGGTGATAAATCTTATCGCCCGTCTGGGAATATTGTTTTGCTCGACGAGCACGTGAACGTGGCACGCTTTCATTCGCGGTACGAAACGGCTCTGCTGACACAAGAGGATCTACTCGGTAGATTAGACCGAAACGTACAGCGGCCGCGCAAAACGTGCGGGATGCGCGAGGTTTTTCGGGCGATCCAAGGCATATAGTTGTAACCGTTCTTTTGTTGGGTCCGGGTGGCGCCGCTTCCCCGGGCATACTCGAGATTCTTTTTGATCCGCGCGGAACCACCTTCTCCGGGACAATGCGGCTCTCTTTATCTTGATATTAGTTGCACGCCTTTTGTTTCTTCCACGTGGCGCACGGCGCGCTATTTCCGGAGCCCATTTGAAGCGCCGACCGCGGATCCGCAAATATAAACACGCGCCGATACGCATCTCCGTCAATATATTTGATAAAATATACAAAATTATCATTGCCCGGGATTGAGATGAAATAAACTGTCACGAATTGACGCGCCGTGTGTGATAGCTGGATAAATAAATATGCTCGCTTTGACGACGACGCGTTTCTGGCTCATCCGGGGACGAATAAAGAAACGCGGGAAATTTTCAGCAAGGGCGAACAATTTCACCGGCAGCTGACTAAATACAACCGTAATTCGTACGTGGAACTCGATCTGTTTATTAATATGATTGATAAAGTCGGTTGAAGCGGGCCGACCTTTTCATCGGTTTTTCAAACAGTTTGTCTGACACTTGACACGGATATTCCAATGGCCGGTTGTGCGCATCACACGTACCATTACGGTCAAATTAATCGGCGTTTTTGTCGGCGGATCGGGAGGAGACCGCGGACGTTTTGTCCCGGACTGGTTACTTGCAATGAAATTTTGGTTAAGTTGTTGCGGAGTTCGGGTTTTGCTCGCACGTTGGCAGGTTTTGCTCGGTCAGTTGAGCGGCTGCTCCGTGAGGGTATACTGCGAAGGAAACGTCGCAAAAAGACGTAGATTATTCACCTCTGACAGTTAAATTAGCGCGGCCGAAGATTGTCGGGCATTTTTCGATAATTCGTGAAAGTTATCCAACTATGAGATTGACAACGGTATTAAATTCTTTTTCAATTATACCGGGATGATTTTTTTGTTATTATAAATGTAACTGCGTTGACTGCGCGCAAAGTTGTAAAATGCATATTTAATGGCTCGACGAAGCGAGCGATAAACAATTTAATAGGTTGGGAGTAACCGTGACTTTAAGTTGCACGTAAATTGGACTGGCGCAAATGCGCCGAATTTGAATGTGGCGGTGAAAGTTTTTGAATATTAATTTCGGCTTGGTTAATAGAAGTTGTCGGTACAAGTAAAAATGGCGTGACATATATAATTTTCATAACATCGAGAAACTTGATCCGCGAGCTGATTGATCGATAGAGCGCGTCACATAGTGTGGTTACGTGTCATAATACACCTGTCTTAGAACATAGAAAAACCCACACGCGCATTTTTAATCTTTCATCAAATGGCTGTCGAATGTATAAATGTCAATGCACGGTTTTATTTAATATCCGAGACACGCTGGTAATTCCACGTAGTGAGTTATTAAGCGAGGGGAAGTTTATAAGTTTAGAAAAATTAAATTCAACGTTTTCACTTGTAATTGTATTTTAACGCTTATACTTACCGGTTCTACTGCGGCTGACCTTATTTCGTTGCGATTGTGTTCGTGTAGTCGGTTTTGGTTACAATCCAAAATAATTAGTTCGTGAAACCATAGGACTGGGAGGACTTCGATGCAAACTTTGTTGTATCACTTACTTTGAAAGAAAAAAAAAGTAAAATATCGAATTATTCATAATAGTTAATGTAGTTGCATGACGCGAAACAGATGGAATATTCAATAAATGTGTAAGAAGTTATTAATTATTCTTGATTGTTTTAATTTGTGAAACGGTTTTTATAACCAATATAATTGGGGAGGTAAATTGAGTTGTGTGGATAGTCTAATTTATTATTCTTATATTTATTAATCGATAGTTATATTTATGTTACGCTAAAATATTATTGATGTTTCGCGCAGGAAACCAATTGTAAAAATTAGTTAAATATTATTATAATGTTTATGAAATGAATATAAGAAAGGTTTGATTGCATATATACAATTTACTTCATTTTTGGTGACAATTTTAGGCACAAAAAACATTATTATGGAACTAATGCAGTAAATACTACAAATTTGTAATGTACAATGTAATAAAATTTGTTGTTTTTGAAAAAAAAATTTCGTTAGAACAGTATAAAAATAATTATGATAAAACATAATTCTTTATCTTTATTGATTCTATGAATTTATTTTATATTAATTTAATGTTTATTATTATTCTAGCATAAATGGTTATTTCCACATATATTACTAATTCATTACGATATCGATCCTATCACCCATGATTTCAATATATATTGAAGTATAAAAACACGAAGTCAGTTCTAAGATTAACTTATCCAGAAAGTTGTCTTCGTTTTGGTATAATCCAATGTATATTTGCAAACATCAATGCAAGTTACACTTTTATGGAATATGAAATTTTAAATAGGATATAAGAAAATTAAAACACACACATAGTTTAGATATTGTTGCAAAATTGTCCTTTAGTAATGAAACTATAAATTCAAACATAAATGTCATTTCCGTAAGCATTATGTGAAAATTAATTTCTTTACTTTATGCTGGAATAATTCTTGAAATGTTTATATTTTAAGAAGATATATTTCCTCTGAGAAAAAGTATATGTTGTACAAGAAAATTTAAACAACAATTTGCGAAAATGTGATATATTTATATAAGATGGTCTTTTATAATGTATTTGTCATTTTTTCAAATATTTTATTTCATATATTTTTATTTATTACATAGAGTATCTTTTTCGTTAATTATAACTTAAAATTTGCTGTATTTTTAGTATCGATGTTATAATACCTTGAAGTTTACATGACGTTTTACAATTATAAAAAGTTTCAGTAAACTTTTATAAATAATTCAATTATTTTAATATAAGGTCTTATTACATTAATAATTCAGTCCGAGTGAAGTTATATTTTGCATCTCTAAAAACACATTTTTAGAAATATAAAATGATATTATTACAGTGTATATATATAGTTATTTGATGCGATTCACAAATAAAGCTGTGTATATGTTAATAATTAACGATGTATTAACTTCCAATTTGTTATTAATTTGGAGTAATTTTTTAATTTAATTATCATCCATAGAATATCAATTTGTGTCAACTCCCAAATTTTTAAATGAAAAATTTGAAAAACTATGTTAATTGCTCATTTTTTCTTAATGACTAAAAACAGAAGAAATTTAACCTTATAATATTTCTCCTATTTAAGCTTATCAACTAAAATAGTTAGACCGTCTCAAAGTGTTTAAACTCGTGTATTTTATTGATGAAAATATAAACTGGTATTTCGAAAAAGGATTTTGCCTGCATGTTAACAAGACAGGCTTCCTCCACAAACGTGATCTTTCTGCTTTGAAAATTCTATTTATACATAATTCAAGACTTGTTAGACACCGTTCAAAATTTAATAACAAAAACTGTCACATTTTTGGGGGTAATTCTTCAAAACTGAAACAGTCAATTATACATTTATTTTAGTACGATAAAAAATTCGAATGTACTCTTACAGAAAATATCACATCAATCACTGTCACGCGCGTTAACCATAATGAGGGCTCATCATTAGGACCACATTCACCAATTCAAGCCCAACTTCACAACTAAGGTTACTGTGTTCTATTAACTCCCATTTCCTACTAAATGTTTAATCCAATTTTCTGGAATTGCTACTTACAATGAATGAATTCGAATGCAAAGTGGATTTTCGTAACCCCTTAACGCCTAATGAATAAAACGAAATCCAATAAATCGCGACAATGCAATCGAAAACGCCAGACTGATTATTCCCTTCGACAGACTCCGAGAAGACAATTTAGTATGCATTCGAGTGTTCATTTCGCAAACGTCACTGCATGAAAAATAAAAGTCTCTTCGGACATATGTAAAACATACTTAATACATCACAACTATTTCTATAACCACGTAAACGGTCTGGCGTCCTGTTTGACATTCACCAGTAGCCTTCTATACATATGTAAATCAAATCCAGCATCGTATTACTGGTTCATTGCGTTTTAAAATCAGTCGACGATATTAGAATTTTGGTCGAAAAGAGTGAAAAGTATACGTTTCTCACGACGTATTTATGTAGCCTTTGGGATTTCCTCGGATCGCGCGGTATACATTAGCAATAAATTATTCTACACGTCGCGTATAACGTCTGCTTGTATGTAAAGTCACGGGCAATATGCGTACGCCGCCACCAGGTCTGACCACAGTACCATGAAAAAGTACGCGCAGCAAAACGAGTGCCCGTTATAACCGCGAAGAAGCTCTCGCTATGTCTGTTATACACACGTTACGAGTATGCATAACTCGTGTGCAAGCTGCTAAATACTTTTTGTAGTGGGTCTGCAAAGAACAATGATGTGTTAAAATTTACAAGTACCGCTAAATCTCTGCCGAAAAAACATCTGTTATTTGAATTTAGATTGCAGTATCTGTATGCAAGAAAATTGTATTTGAAGATTTCTTACGGTTTTTTATTTTAAAATTATATGTTTATTGTTTTCATTTATATTACTTAATTCTTCATTGTACTAAAAGAAACAGTTAAAAAGTAGTTTGCAATATACTTTTGAAAGCTTCTTTACATTTATTTGTTTTGTGTATGTACTATTCTTGTTTTAGTGTTTGAATGCAAGAGGAAAATAGCTATAGTTATTTATACAGTTTTCCATTCTTAGTTAAAGTTTCCATCAAGTTATTACCTCCCTTGTCATTTCATATTATTATTTATCTTTGCTTACCTCTACTTAAGTATTACTAGTAACATGTTTCATCAAGACCATTGTACTTTTTCGAATATGATTTTTTTTAGAGTACCTTCGGAGAGTTATGAGTTCCAGTGCCTTATTTTTATATCCAAAAATTTCACCGCAATGTTCATTCCCATTTTAAACCCTCAACTTCTATTTTTTTCGTCAATTTAACAACAGGATTTTCTGCGACAAAAACTCGTTAATGTCGGCCAAATGTCTCGCGCAATTGTAATACGTTTTTTGCTCTTCTACTCTTGCGACCGCGCAATCTGGTATCATATTTTTTTCGACTCTCATTTTGGAACGGATTAAATACTATGAACCGGATCGAACGACGAACGCAGGTTGCCTCGGTGGTATGACAATTGGGAAAAGTTTTGTATTTCGATAAAACGAAAATTGAAAAAAAACTCAGTTGAAAACAATTTCCGCGTATTCACTTGTTTGCGATGCCACGTTTTGCGGTAGTGGAAATGACACTTACGGAGAAGGACTAACACGAACAATTGTCGCGCCTGTTTCTGACAGTTTGAAACTGAAAAAGATACGAAAGTTACGGTTAAAGGAATACACTCGTAATTCTGCAGCGGATTTTTCGAATAAATTAAATGGATGCCACGAAGTTCGCGTCGTTTGTAATAATCCCATTGCAGCGATGCACCGAAAACTTTTCTCCCAATTGGAATTTCCTTAAACTTGCTATAAGTACTACGAAACGTTCAATAAAACATTCCCATCGAAGATGAAATTTTTCGAATTAATTATCGATTAATATAGTAGACTTCTTTTTATTTCACATTTTTTGTGTCACATTCCTGGAAAATAACGGAAGAATCGTTTCACACTGCTTTAAAGAGACGCGTTAAAATTTTGGGGAAATTAATATCGGGAAATACTTGGAAAATAACCGCATAGAAAGTAATAGGTTCTATTGGTTTTTATAGAATCTTTTCAGGAGGATATAGCCTCACCAATACATGGCCATATGTTTCATGTATTTACGTTGCAGGCGAGAGGTGGTATTATGTTTGTTCGAAAAAGCAAGCAAGCGACATTCAGCGGTCGGTTTGAAACACATTATTGCAAAATACATTTTTTCATCAAATAATTATCCACATTTCCAATCTTCCGCTATTATAATTTATATCTCAAAGGACACTTTTCAATAGTGTAATAATACCCTTCAATTAATTACAGAGAGCGCAAACAATCGACGCGAATAATTTTCCTCTACTTTGTAATTACAATTTTTCTAATTCGTAATTCCTTGTGGAGTAGAAATTTTATATTTCGCTTCATGAAAGGCGCCGAGGACATTGAATTTAACAAGAAAAAATGATTATTAACTTTTTGCTGTAACATTTTTCGCGAAATTAATTCTGATTGCTGAAAATGCATGTCACTTTATTCTCTATATGTCCAATGCAGTGAGTTTCTCTGATATTTTTCACCATCCCTCGCGCGATACGTGTAAAAATGCGCGTATATGTCTGTACATGATAGAGCGTAGTCTGGGTACACGAAGCTCATCAACCTTGGGAAGCGTTGAAAAAGAGTTTGTAAACGCGCATAGATATGTGATATTTAACAATAATAAATACAAATGAATATCTTTTGGCGAATATAAACTTCACAATACGGTCCTCAAGTTCGACATTTCCTTGCGACGTGCGCTCAGTCGCGGCAAGACGATAGTTGAAGAAGAGGAAATCCTTCGGACGTGACGCGAATGCGAAATCCAGCTATTGGTATACGGAGGCGTTGTTGCTTCGTAGCTATTAGACCCTTTTCTTGCTCCGTTCTTATCTTCGTTGAATTTTGCAGAAAAAAAAAGAAAGAAAGTTTTCATTGCAAAGCACTTTATCTTCGTAAGACTTTTAAGCTTGACGTCGGGGTAAATTTGTCCATTACTTTATTTTTCTTGAAATTAGTGTACCAAGTAATTATCATAGCAGTTATTTTCATGTTATTTTGCGTACCGAAGCTGACGTTATTGCTAACTCGATTTTTCAGTATTAATTGTTACTCGTGAAATTTTTGTTTGAAATTTAAAAAAAAAAGAAAAAGAAATGACGGCGTTATAATTTAGTGGGAGGAGAGACCGGGCCATAAAACTGGGAACAAAGGACAAACGCAAGTCATATTAATTTCTTGCTCTTCACGCACCAAAATTCGTTATACTACATATGTTATCGTACCGCAAAGAAAATTATGACTAATAATATGAATTTATGGGTAATGATAAACATAAAATAATTATGAAGTCATACATAACTTATAATTGCCAGTAAAACACGATGACTGTGTGCATTGCTACAATTTTCACTCTTTTTTTCCCCTCTCTCTCAGCTAATTATTCTTTGGGTCGTAAATTCTCTTAATTACTCAATTATTATAATAGATTTAACATGATTACAATCAATGATTAGGTTCCATCGTTTCTTTCAAGCCTCTCACATTATTCCGGATGGAACTAATCGGATCTATATTTTCCACAAGAATCTTAATTATATTATTGGAACGTCGGGCATTAAAAATAATTACAGCACAAATGTTTTAATCTCTTCTCTAAATAGATAACACCTGAGATAATGAGAAAGGAGGATTAATTTTTTGGGTCAACGGAGAAACGAGTGTGACATGCTTTGCATGACAATGCTTTCTTTTGTCCGACCGTGTAAGCGGACTTACGTCTCCTTGTATCGTTGGAATTCCTTAAATATACTCGTCAACAGTCCAACAACTGACGCTCATCATAAAAATGTTTTTTTCCTCGAGATGAAAAAGCCCAATTTCCCTTTTGTCCACTTATCGTTCCAACTGTTGGCATCCCTGTTTCGAATTTCGACATTTCTGCCCGTTCCTTAACTCCATTCAAATTAAGATTGATGAACTCAAATGTAAACACATGTTGTTTCCGTTGCGCGCCCGAGGCACATTAAATCAAATTTGCCCGTTTCATCGGAGCTTTCACCGGGAATTAATTTTTTATTAACGAAACGGAAAGATCAACATGCGGTTGATGCGCGGCGAATCTTACGGCCGAGAAGGACCGAGGAGAGGCCAGTTATCGGAGGGTTTGGAATTGAAACCCAAACTGCGGCCGAAGTTTCTAACGCGCTTCTAGCTGGAATTGTGGTCTGGCAGACGGAGTCCCATCTGCGCGACGCCGCACTGTTACTCGAACTTCTCGTGAGAACTCCGTTTTCTACCTGCTCGCCCTCTCGACTCGCACAAAGGGCACAATGAAAAATCGACAATTCACGCTTCGGCAGGCTCCTCTGCGGTTTATAGACCGTACACGCGTGGTTACGGACATTAGACACCGCAGCGTCGCGCGTTCAAAGAACGTGTCACCTATTCCCTCTCCTTGACAGGCACTTTCTTTCCGCTGGCGGCGCGCAAGAATGTCACGTGGTGGGCTCCGCGTTCTCCACTCGAACGAGCCGATTTTACACACCCCTCCTGGCCTTTTTTCCTGCGGCCCGACGACAGATTGAAAGGTCTCGAGGAGTGTGCGATTGTTCCCCCGGCTTCCGGAAGTTAAGGACCCGTAATCCGCGGCTCCTGACGTGGAAAAGGCACAAAGATCCAGGTGGATTCGCGTCGTAAACAAAATTGACAATCGGTGCCACGGGGAGCGCGGAATCTTCTTACGAGCTTTTAATGAATGGCCGGGCTCCCATTCAGAACTTGGCCGCTGCTCGTTTTATTTACGCCGCGCTCGTTCTCCCAGAGTCGAATCGCAGGAGTCGCGCCCGCGAGAGAGAAAAAAAAACTTATTCCCTCCCGGATTGTTATTCGCAGTCGGGAGAGCGAAACTTTTCCACCAGCTCGGCTGAAAGTTTCGTCGAACAATCATCAAATTGCGTGTAATTATGCACGTTATAATAAGTTCTTTTTGACGGTAAAGCTTGTTGAAACTCGAGCAGCGATTCTTTCGACGGCCGACCATTATAACGCAATCGCGAGATTTATTTTCATCGGCCACCGCGAAAAGCTTATTAAGTCTAATTTAATTTGTTCCACGATTGCGCGCGACGCGCTCCTGGCGAATAAAATTAATCGCGCTCTATTTAAACTTATTTTAACGCCACGCAAATTGCATCATTGTGCGAACGCGATTTTCATTCACTTCTTTAGTTCAATATTGAAATTTTCGTAAAAGCGTATCGCAGTCAATTCCCCTTTTTTGCCGTCCAACTGTCTATATGCATTATGCGGAAAAATCAATATCCATACGCGGATCCAATACGGATTACCGTAGGTCGCCGTTCAATTCGGCATTGTTCGGAGTCAGTAGCATTGTGCCTCGACTTCTGTCACCCCTTGTCTTCTCACGGTACTTTATTGTCATAGTTCCTCGACGTTATTTATTACGGACGGCCGTAAGTATTATTGTTGTTATGATTCGGCAGTCGATGATACCTGTCGCAACAGTTTGATCGATTTCTCGTCTTGTTCTACACGTGTGAAATTTACGCTCGTTCATATTTCATTTGTCTTGCGAAATCGTGGAGTAAGAAATTGCAAATGTTACTATTACCCGCGGTACGCGGGCGAAGACACTTTTATTTATTGGGACATTGTTCAGTCCCATCAAAATTGGCAATATTTCTGTAATTATATTTCAGCAAATATGATATATTTAGTCACAAACATGTGTAAAGTATTTTCCTATTCGTACTTTAATTTCCATTTTCGCACCATTCCCATTATTGACGATAAGTGGTAAATTACTGATAATTTTTCTAGGCGGGTACCGCCGTTACAATAAACTCGATTAAAATACCGGTGCACTTTGTTTGAGCATAAAACAAACCGCTGACATATCCCGATCACATAGCTAGGCTATGTTGGACAGATCGTTTATATTGGGGAAAATTTGCAGTTATTGTAAACTTGGTTAATAAATCTTTTGTTTGAGCGCGCGAGCTGTTATTTTCTTTATTGAACTGGCTATAACGGCAGTAGCCACATTTATTTAATTATGTGCTATGCAGCACCGTAAGAAAACACGGCCACGTCCAAAAGGCGCTGCGAGCGCCACGATAAAAGGATGGAATTTTCGTTTGTGCAATGCGTAAAGGTCAAAGGATCCTTTGTACTTGTTATTTTCAAATAACTTTAATTTCATGAGATATCGATTATTTCCCATTTCAATGCTCGCATATCCTTTGTCGAATTTGAGTATGAAGTAATGCAGCTTGTCGGAAAATGAGATTAAACGGCGCTCGTTACGATGCGTTGCGATCGCTCATAAATGATAATGCGCGCGTCATTTGATCCGGGAATTTACGTACGAATTGCAGGAGAAAGAGGGAGAAGAAGAAGTATCGTGGTCTGTCCGATGCAAGAACTCGTTCCCGATTCGAGCAAGGCTTACTTTCCAGTTCTCTCCAAGGTCTCTATGGTAATTCCTGGACATTGCGGGAGGTATCTAATAATATCACCTTTGAAGTAATGCGTGGCAACCCGCGGTGATGACTCGTCTCGCATGACATGGTCGTCGAGAAAAATGACGAGAGGGCGCTTTTTTTTTTTAATAGACCGGGTTGAGAAGAAAAGGACGGGAGATTGCGTCACATTTTTACTTGGGGTATACTGTTGTGTTACTATCTGTGGAATCTTGCGATTGGTTCGTGATAGGCGTGAGCCGTTTTGCGTGAGAACACACGAATAGGCGCATCTGGCCCGTCAGTCGCATCTGGACGCTGCCTCAATAATGACTGATACAGAGCGCGAGATGAAAAGATTTTCGAGATATCTAAATCATCTCTTGAACGTTTTAAAGAAGTAACCCGCGTGCCTAAATTTTTAAAGATATTGTAACGGCGAGGTGTATATGATTGGCAAAGTAAAGTGGATTTACAGATTATTTTTTAATTTCATTTTCAAGATGTTCTTCAATAGCTTACACACTCAGAACATTTGCTTTACTACAATTACTATAGTTTACAGCAATCATACCTATTCGAACTGATTTATGCAACATTGCCTACTGTTTTAAGAATAAAGTATATGATTTTGTTATACGAGATAAACTAAGCTGATTATTTTTTACAGTGTAAGAGAATATATATAAATCAGGTCTATAAAGTTTGTTTGTTGAAAACTGTAGTAATTTTTCCTGAAAAGTTTTCAGAATAAATTAGGTGAATATATGACAAAGTTGATGGCAGAATCGCGAAGCGTGACGAGATAGTTTTTAATTAACGAAGGTGCATAATTTAGCAATTAAGATTCTATAGGTAGGGATTAGTTATCTGTGATCTAGATAGGGTAAAGTCAAATTTTATTTAAAGTTACTACGTTCTTGATATAAATTAGCATTGCGTTGAAATGTTAATTAATTAAGGGATTACTTACATTGATGATAGTGGAAATGTTTACCTCTTGTGGTAAACTTATCAAAATGTTTGATTCAATCGATCAAGATTAAGTATTAAATTGAATGCTCAACTATAAAAATTGGTGATGACTACGTTAGTTGTACATTAGTATTATTTAATTTATTAAATATTGTACAATTTTAACATAATTGTATAATTCATTCAAATAATAATACATAAAACAATGCGATACGAATTTCCGTTCCATGTTATATTTCTTTTTTTCTTACGATTTTTTATCATTGTCCATAAATCAATAAATTAGACAATGTACACTTTTATTTTAATTGTATTATTTCAAGAATTAAATTACATATTTATGAACTAGCTTATTACATTACGGTTTTTCATAAAAATGATTCAGTACATGAGTTTCTAGCCATAATCGTAATATAAAGAAATTTAGCGAAACGTTTAATTAACGAACACGCATAGGAATAAAAATAAGTTTCATCAGCGTTTAATACGGTTTTCAGCAGTTCACAAGCAGCGCGAAAGTATAAACTGAGTTATAAGCAATATATAGTACGGTTCAATAAAACGTTCAAACCGACCCATGGGAAACATAATTACATTCAAGAATAAAACCGTGATATATTTACCGTTTCCGAACAAACGAGGAATCGTTGAGTTTACAAGTATTAATTAAACGAGTTGATAGTCAGTTTACGATCGCAGTGTCAATTAAAAATATGTTTATATTTTTATTACTAAAAAGTAAATATTAATGGCATTATTCTTTCTCTTAACGTTCTGATTAACATAGCGATAAATAAAAGTATCAACTGCCATAATCAAAGTAAAATCGAGCGGCGGAACGTGAGTTAGAAGTGGAGTGTGCACGTCTCGATTCGTGCTGGATACTTGGGTCTCATACCTGTTTTCAAATAGCGCCGCCTACCACTCCCCCGGCAGTAAAATCGTTTCGATAATCCATCTCGTTGCGACGCGCGCGCATGCAACTTAATTTCAAATCGGAGATGGGACTTGGCAAGCGACTGTATTATTCAATGTAACTGCGGGAGATAAGCGGGTTTCGTATATTGTAAGAGTGGGCTTAGGGAACGAAAAATCACCCGGAAAAGAAGATATCCCGAAAGCCTTTCGGACATGATCGCGTTTAAATGTTCATTTGTCCGACTGTGGTATTACGTTTTGATGAGGTAATCAAATGAAGAGCCGGCTTCTATGCGAAACACATGAAAAACTCAATTAGAATCTTGTTTGACGGTATTATGAAGTGCTGTAATAAAGACGCGTGTTTCAAACGAGACTGATGATAATAAAAGACAAATTAGTTTCAATGGCACGAACAATTACGAATCGCGTAATCTCGTTTTTCGTTAACTTTTTCATCAGTCTTTTAATGAATTACTTGCGAATTAGCTGAGATAATAATGGGCGGCTTTTAGATCATGATCGTTAATTATTTAGGATTGAAAATTGGAGAGTATTTATTATGCTGATAGAAAAACTACAATTTAATACGTTTATCTTAGTCTTGTAAAAAATTAAGTGTTTTCAAAGTGACCAGAATCTGGTTCCACTGAAACTTAACTTGAAAATCAGGTTAAAGCGATCAGGAAATAGGAAGAAATAAATAAATATATATATATATTGGTTGTAACAACCAACTGATTTTGCCTGAACTAAAGGGTCTTAAATCAGTAAATTTAATGCTGAATTTATTCACCAATTTAATAATTATTAAAAATAACTATTAAAAATAATTAATAAATTTTATTACAGTTAGTACCATCTGTCGCACAGTGCAATAAATTTTTGCTTTCTTAGACATCACTTTCGAAAAATATAAATATAATATGTAAATTAACGTTACATCTACTTTATAAAACAGTAAAGCAACTTCAAATTTACATTAATTAATGCTATTACTTTAACATAATTATATATAAAGTGTATCATTAAATACTATAAATCTGTAGTAAAAGTCTGCTACAGATTTACTGCTTTTCCCTTTTTTAAGAGAAATATTTTTGAACCTAAGAAATTACATGAATTGTTAACTGATTTATGATTTTAATGTTTAATTTCAGATTCTACTTCTCGGTAAACCAAGACAAAACGATGATCGTCGAATCTTTAGTGTGGTGCACATTGTGTAACAAGTATATAGTGTGATGATTTTTTTCGATCTCACGCTACTTTTTCTTGGTGTATCATGAACGAGTAAATAACGTATAATTCGTCGACATGAGGCCAAGATTGTGCACTTTATTTCTGGTGTTATGCATCTTATTTCCTGGAGCAGTTCGACCTTTCACGTCCGATGAAGGTAAATTTTTATATCAATTACATCCAATCGACACAAGCACAAAAAGTATGCATAATTTTTTATCTTTTAACGAAAAAAAAATCATTTATTCACAACATAAACGGATTTTTCCATTACCGCATGCAATTAAATTCAGTTCGTAAGATTGCAAGTTTCTGGTCGGAGAAGTTTTAATTTTCATGAAAGTTTGAGACATTTGTAGACGTAGATTAGGAGCTGTTTAAATGGCGATCCTATTAAAATTCACTAGTTTGTATTAAACTCGACGTCGAGCAACCAGTCACTCTTTTAATGGTTCTTATTTTTCTTTTGCAAATAAAACGTCACACGGTGTGTACGTGGAAAGTTAAAACTGATAATTTCGCCAAGCTGATTTCAACTTAGTTAATAGATTACGCCCCTTCTTTCTTTTCGCGTAAAATTTTAATTTACGTTTAAACGAACTCCTCTGCTCTTATTACAAGATTATTGCTCGTCTACTTTACTTATCATTCGCATCATTACTACAACTGTCCCCCGGATAATAAATAAACCTTAAAAGCCATAACGTAAGATACGTGGCTGTAAAAAAATTTATGCCTGGAATAATTAACAGTGCATTGCGCCGCGTATTAAATTGTAAAGACCATTTACAGCGTAGACATTAAATCAATGATATGTACGGGCGGGCGATGACCATAAGCCGGCACAGAACCCTCCCTGCCCCATTAATAACTTACAAAAGCTTATCTGTAAAGAACATAAAAATGGTATTTTAAGTAGGACTCGAAATTGCCGCCGAAAATAGTACGAAGAGCGGCCCCGGTGGCTCGAAAATAATATATAGTCGCGCTTATGGGCACATTGTTTGCATTTCCCAAGTGTTCCGATTACTGCAAACAGTGCGGGGCTGTAAAAAGCGGAGCGCCCAACCAAACGCTATTATAATAATTGACCTTGCCGAGCGATCAGATTTCCGTCAATACACGTGCGATCGTACACAAAAGTCGCGGCAACTTTTCGCCCTGGATACCGATTGGCAACCTACGACTGGTATTTGCGAAAATTATGAAAATTGCGGGCGCCAAAATGCAAGCGTCGCTGCGTCGCCGCGTCGGTCTCGCTTTGCCCCCAGAAGCGTAACGAAATTAACTCTCACCAAGTTTCGGGCATTTCCGCGTCCCGAAATGAGCCGATGGTTAATTATAACATGAAGTGAGCTCGTTGATTAGTCGCTTGCTCGACCGGTTACACCGATGCCCGTTTGCGATGATGGATTACACATCCTTCGGCGACTTTTGAGCGATCCCCTCTAGACACACAAAATTATTCCCAAAGCGGCCGCTTAATTAGCGCATGCGGAGCCTGATCGACGGCGCTTCGAAATATTTCATTATGACAGAAATTATTCGATATCACTCATTCTGCTTAGAACGTAAGATTGATCTTTTGTAAAATGTGTTTTAAATAACAGGTTAGGGTCAAAATACCACGAAATATGTTACCGCAATTTTGTTGGACTGTGAACTCACGTAATTACAGATGCTTCTTGTCCTTACCGACGAGTTGTTATTACGCGCATCCGCAGCTTAATAGAACAAAAATCCCACAAAGCTAAATTACTTCAAATTGTTGCTTCTTTTTAATGGAACGCTAATTTCTCGTCGCTATTCATGTATTGTACAATTATTTGACATTGTTGCGAAATTTAAATTTCACTGTTTTCAATTGAGTACTATAATGTAATAATTAAAATAGTTTTGACGGTGACAGTTGAGATATTAAATTGACTTAAAACTGAATGACAAATTCTTTTGTATTTAATAAAAACAGTACAGTTTATAAAATTTCATACCTTACTGGAAATACTTACCATTATAATGTATAAAGTTGATTTTAAAAGGTGTTATCTGAAATCAAAAAACAATATTATTAATTTAGTGAAAAAATATTCTTTAATAAGAATTATAATTTTTGGAATGAAGGCTAACATTCATTTTCATAAAACAATTTATTTATTTAGTTTATTGTGAGACGTTCTAGAGAACATTCTTTTTTATAAGAAAGAATATAGTTTTTATATAAAAATATTAATTTCATATAGATTTTCTGTTTTAATTAGAACAAATTCTTTTTCGAAGATATTTTAAAGGAATTTTGCCTTCGTTCAAAAGGACACTAATTCAATGAAATGATCATTTTTAAAAGAATAGCATGTTTGAAATACGCGAAGGCTGTATGTATTTTGCAATGCTTAATTTGCATAATATCAGAAGCATTTTTTACAATTATATCTTATCTGTCATTGTTATAAATGGTTGTTATGGCTATAGAAGGCAAGAAAAAGTTTTAATAACGATCTAAATTCTAATTACACTAAAAAAGGACCGATTGCAATTTATCTTAATTAAGCAATAAAATGAGTTTGTTCCAATATTTTCATTTTTTTAACTTTATTTAATTTATTACGTCTTGTTTGGAATTTGAATAAATAAAGCTACAAAAAAGTACATTAAAAAATTATAAAATGTATTTATAAAAAACGTAAATATTATGATTTAACTTTATTAAATAGATATGTAAAATTTATTAAAAAAGAAGCTTTTACAACAACTAGTCTAAACTTCTTATGAAACGAGCATTGTTTCGTGCCGTAGTTATAAAAATTGTAACTACTGCTGAATCGTCATATAAATGTTTGGCTTAGTTAAAAACGCGGGATGCTTCTCAAAATATCGTATAGCCCTACAACTATTTAAACAACCCGGTTTGACGACTATCAGAATCACGCGATTGTATTCGTCGTTCGGAGCAGACGGAACGAGGTAAATAATTGTTTTATTCTGTTTGGAGAGAAACATCTGTGTGAGTATTTATAACGATAGCTGCCGTATATGTAAAAGAGTGACTTCTACACACACACAAGGCCCATTTAATTGCTTTTAAATTGATGGCATTGAAATTTCAATTGAATACTTTATATTCGTTAATTTTTTCAACTACAAGTTTAACAGCGTTTAACGTTTCTTTGCTACATTCATTTTGTATTTTAATTTACAAAAGCTTTAATGTTATCTAATTAAAGCGACTCACTTCTCGCACTTTCGGAACAAAAGCAGTTAACTTCATCAACACATATAATGAACTTAAATTACAACGTGACGAATTGTTCGCGGAAATGTAAACTTCCTTAGCACACATTTTATCAAACAGTTCGACAAGCCAAGGTGACTATTAAAGTTAAAAAAAAAAAGAATAAATTTAAGCTGTATAAATTTAGCATAGTTAATTCCGTCCTCTCTCTCTCTTATTCAAGTTCTGTTTAAACATTACTTAACTCCGGCGCTGGCATACCTTTCAGGCTGATAAAAATTTGATAATCTCATTGTGTTAACAAGACGTAAAATAATTGAAGAGCTTTCGCGTTGACTTATAATTAATTAATACTCTTCCCTCTGTCTTCAATTGTACTGAACGAAATTGCACGTGTGTTGTAGCAAGCCCAAAGACTTTTTGTTAATTACCATAAATTTTTACCTACTTCTTTACGTTCGATAGTTTTGGCCATTTTCATATTCCCGGCACACTGAAACGTCCCCCAAGTACCGAAATCTCGGGCGGTACAAAAAATTCAATTAACGGTTTCAAAGAGACCTCCGCTTGGTCACCATAATCGTGAAGAATAACCAGGGATTAAACACGGCAACCACGAACGCACGAAGATCGAAGAAATACATTCTTTAATCTAGATTTCGTCCTCCGCCGTTGCTCGCCCTGTCTCTTTCCTTCGAGACAGGGTCCCCTGGCAAATAATCCGATGAACGTTCTTTATCTTTCGTGAACCCGCTGAATCTCCCGGCGCTACGTCTGTCCTCGTCGCGGAGAGTCAAAGATCTCGGATAGAATCGTGCCGCTCTTGTTCTCCTCGTCTACGACGAAAGGTCAGGTCAGTTTTAATTATCGTAAATCAAACGCGTCGAGCCGCTTGATCGAAATTGCGTTAACCAGTCCAACTTTATTGGACGAATTTTTATGCAAAAAAAAAAAAAAAAAGAAAGAAATAAAAGAATTGTTATTAATGGTCTGCGGTATTTCGAGAAGCGAGCCGAGCGACTACAAAAACAAACACCGCATATTATTTTAGGCGCGTTTATGGATCTTTTCCTTCCACGACGCAAGTCTAATGTGTTTTAAATTGTTCTAGTTTTAAGATGCGGTAACAACCGTTGCCGGCGCCCGCGCTGAAACTTGATTATCAATTTCTATTGCTTTCGCAATCGTTTTACCGTAAAAATACCGGCATTCACGTGATTCGATGCGATCATAAATCAACGCCTTACACATTGGCAATGTCATCGATGAAACTGCGTCATAAATAAGAATTTTATCCGTTTCTTCATAAATAATTGCAAGCACATTTTCTTAGTGACTTTCTACTACGTCATATACGAGTTTCTGCGAGTCCTTATCTCCAGCATTCTACTTATGTTTGATAATGTTGCGCAATACGCTGCTCTCGATTAAGCTTCGGAATTACAGGAAATCGCAGTATTTAAGATTTACTGTTCTCTTGATTCTCGGAAATTTGTTTGGCGTAGAGATAACTCCGGATCAAAGAGACTGACTCATCACTGGAGGCAGGTCCTTTTTAAGTCTCAACCATTTTTCTTTTCTTTTCCATTTTTTTGTATTTTTTTAATTTTTGCGGTTATGAAAGTGCATATTAAAGTGACGCAACGAGATCAATTACAATCACAATTGTAACTTTTATCACCAGCAAATGTACCATTTGACTCATTGCGTCAAATGTCCTCGTTTCGGTAGAACTGACTTACCCTAGTAAAAATTGCAATCGGGGAGAAATACGGCCCTGACCGGGCATCCGTACGTTCATATCAGGTCCTGATAGGGTATCCAGATAGGGCGTTGCATATGGGTGTAACGCTGGGTATCAATGTGGTCCCGTTAGGGCAATAAGTATGAAATTTAAATAACCATTTCGGGGCCTGATCGGGACCACATACGAATATATGATGTGGTAAAAAATACTTTATCATGAAAATTATAAGTTTAAAAGAAATATTTCCTAATCACTTTTATTCTATCAAAGTGTGGTGTATATTTTTATTTATTTTTACTTATTTTTATTTTCACTCACTTACGAAATATCGCTTAGAAAAATCCGCCGTCGTTGAGAATCGAACACCGCACCTACTCAAGTGCCTCCG
>JABFPN010001888.1:0-25572 GCA_022817305.1 Leptoteleia sp. ZL-2020 | reverse complement strand
ATGCAGCCATATAACGTATTATTCAAAACACTTGAGGAATACCGATTCACATTGGTTCGAATTATAAAACTACAATGCATCATCATTGTACGATTTTATAACAGAATTTTAATTTCAAAGTTTATTTCTATTAATATATCTGATTAGACATACATAAAATTATCTTATTCAAATCTTATTCAAATAGTTGAAAGACGTACTTGATTTTTTACACTTTTATTGTATTTTAATTACCAGTTGAAATCAATTATTAAAATATAGTAATATTATTTACTGCTCAAGATTTAGTGTGGTTTCATAAATTCATTCCTGTAAGTATTTCCTTATAAGGTTATAATTAGGTCTCAATAATGGTCCCACATTTGATATCCTGATTATAGCCACACGAACGCCTACCGTTACACACCGAAAAGGGCATAATGTGGATGCCTGATAAGTACCTCATCTGGTAATGTGGCTCCCTGATCATGCCCACACTTCAGCCCAATTTCAATTTTTACTAGGGAAGTCATTCGGTTAGCTGTGCATTAAGAAAGTCGATTAATTTTAGAAAAATGGAACTTTTACTGAAATATGAGCTGAGACCTACAAGTTTATAGTAAACAGGAATTAATCGTAAATATTTTCGTCCAACTTCTGCCTAGCTGCGCATAAGTTGAAAATTCGAAATGATTCAAACGAAAGCTTTATAATTATAATAGTAACCTTTGAAGATTAATACTTTTTTAGATGAATTATTTTGAAATTCGATTATAGAGTACGACTGTTGAGAATACACCGTAACTTGTACTAAACATGTCTTGAAATACTATTCAGTTCAAAGAAAACCAGTCTGTTTCCAATTAATTCTACCAATTATTAAATATGAAATTATTCACCAAGCATTCAATTAAAATATTTAAACTTAACAGTAATTTGTCATGATTTCATAATTTACATAAGTATACCGATAACGGATTAATATAAGCAATTTCTGAATATAACTTTCTAAGACCTATTAGACTAGTTTATTGTCTGCATAGGTATTCATTGGTGGAGGTCGTTACACACTTAGCTATAACCCTTATAAATTGAATTCCTTTTCTAGTTCAATATAATATTACCTATTCAAAAGAAAAGGAAAAAAAAAATTAGACCCATATAAGGCCGAAGTTGTATAATAATCTATGTCAGAAATTCCTCAGTTCAGACTACAATTTAATATATATATATATATATATATATATATATATGCCTGAGATCCAGTATATATATATATATAAACATAATTTTCACGTACATTTCAAATAAGAAAAGTATATTTATATATAAAAACGTACAAATATGCATATATAAATTATAAAGATAAATCCCAATAAGCTTTATCCAAACCTTAAAATGAATTGGTATTGCACAGATTATATGATCCGTGGGATTACGAAACTCTCTAATAGTGCATAGTTAATGGAACATTTGAAACCATTAGGTCTGACCCATTTTGGATTAGGCACATGCTCGTTACAATACATCGGCTGATGTGGCGCTGCTAATTAATTTCAGTCGAATTACACTAGCGTCACTTTCATTTACACACCTCTCTCGTTCGACGTTCCGGTCAGGTCCTTTCCATTTCGGACAAACGAAATTAATTAAATATCGCGATTATACGATACCAGTCAAACGAGTATTAAATTTATGTAATACGATTAAATGAGTTGATATATATACACCCATAATTGCGTACTAATAAGGATGTCAATATGTCACATTCTGTAATGTGACAAATGAATTTAAATAATGGCGTGTGTTAAAAAAATGTGTAATACATTTTAACACTTGTAATACTGGACACGAAATAAAATAATCTTTCTAAATGTTCTCTTCTTACTCTTTTATCTGTCCATTCATCATTTTTAGAATATCATTATTTCTAAGCACAGCATATTAAATCAATTTTTTTAATTTTTATTAAAAAAGTTGTGAATTAGATAAAAACAATGAAGGAAATTGACTTATAATGTCAATTGGCCCCTCGATAATTCTATTTGTCATGTTAAATGTTAAAAAGATAAATAGAGATATTTTTAATATCTGATTTTAGCCCTTGTGAAAAGATATGCTTAAAATCTCAATTTCATTAATACCAAGTATATGAATAAAATGAAAATTATTCTATTTTGTTTCGGTGCACGCAAATAAAAAATTCTTTAAACAAAACAATTCAGTTAATTTAATATAATAGGAACAATAAAGTATTTCTGTTAAATTAAATGAATGTTGTTGGTGCAATTAAATGATTTAACTTTTTTTTTCAATCAAATAAAATAAACCGCGCAAATAATAATAATAAAATAATTGTTTCGTTTAACAAAATTGTTCTCCGCGTGTGCAGTTGCAGCTAATTGTCGCATTAAAGTGATTTTCGTTTTCGTCATAAATCTACATCCAGATGGCATAAAACGTTATTCCGCATCGATACTGTCAGTATTTGCTTCTCACAAGTACGTACGGAATGCGAGAAAAGTTGGAAAAGTCACGGGTAGAAAAAACTTGAATCATGCGCTTGCACTAACAGACAAGCAATCCCTCATTCCGGATTCCAGTGAGAGAGGGGAGGGTGAAACTTCCTTTGTCGTGACGTCTAAGTTTTACTATCGTCTTGTATTCAGCCAATGGCAGTTACACGAGTACACGATCGTTTTCCAACCGGTGATTCACCGGTTTTTACTGATATCACTTGTCGCGCGCACTGTCACAGAGCTTTCTTATTTGTCGCGTAAAAACCAAGTGAGTGAACTTGGAGAACGTAAATTGAAAGATTCTAATTGAATCGACTGGTTTCGCGCTGAATCAGTGGCCAATTTAAAGACCGCGAAAAATGACTGCCAACAAGACGTTTCTTCTCAAAAATGTTCCCCCATAATATAACAAGCACTTCATTTGCAAATTACTGTGAAATTTGTAAAATATTTATTCTTCAACTTGAAAAATATCCACATATTGATGAGATAATACAAATTTGCATTATATAAATATTAATCATTATTCACATTTAGGATTGCAATATTTTTTGCAATGAAAATTATGATTTAAAAATGATGGAAAAATGAAACGAAAATTTGCATATGAATATTTCCAAAACGTCTTCGTTTAAGGAATATTTAATATTATATAAATATATTTTAATATTTATGTATTATTATATATTTGTAAATTATTGTGCTATCGCAGAATTGTATATGGTAGTAAAAAATTTAAAACAACTTTCACAGTTAATGGTTAGATTAAAATAGTAAATATATAAAGCTAAGGTTTCAAGTACAGCTAGAGCCAGAGTTTGTTATTATGTTAGCACTAATCATTATATTCACTTTTAATGACCAGAACATTATGTTACAGTTGAGAGAGAATATTATCTATTGTTACGATATAATATATCCTACTGTTGACGTAATGTTGTCCCACGTTTTTAGTAGCGCTCCAAAAATGCAATACAAGATTACACTCATAAATCAAATGTATCAAATATTTTGTGTTATAAAAATATGTTGATTAATGATATAATGCTAATTTTGTCGAAATAAAAACAGTCCGTTATTTGGTAACATTTTTATGGCAACTTACAGTTTAAAAAGAGTATGAAAGTTTTTCAGTTACTATATATGTAACACTTAATTATTATTAAATGTTTCATATTTAAATTTTGCTTTTTCAATTTCTATTTTCATTGTATACAAATATACAAAGTAATAGTTTAAATAAGTTTCTATAACGATGACAATTAATTTGTCTTATATTTAATTTATAATAATTATCATCAAATTTGTTACAGATAAAAAATCTTTTCAAATGTAAACAATATTAGTTTAACACAATAAAAAATTGTTTCTTGCTGAATTTAAAAAGGCCCAGTTCATTATAAGAACTTATATACAATAAATCAATCATTTAAATAGCTAATTGAAAAAATTTGTCAATTTAGATAGAATAAAATGTTCGTATTAATAATTTAAAATAGTCGGTTTTCTTATGTTAAAATAAATCATCAAGTCATCAAATAACTTTAAATAACAAATAAAAAAAAACAGTATAAATCTTAACTACAATTTCGTGTTGTATTCTTTTGACATTTAAAGTGTCATAATAAATTACTTTTTTCCACTTTGAGGTTGACTTGGCGGCGTGATTATAATCATTGTATTCTAATTTATGTTCTTTTAGCATAAAAGTTGCATTTAGACGAAAATCCAAATTTATTAGATTCAATAACTTACTTTTATTATTTCCGAAAGAAAAATTTTAGTTTGAATCATAATTATTATGAAATTTCATAAAAATGTTGAAATTAATTCTATTACATATTATAATTGTTTCTACAATTCATCATATTAATTATTTGCAGCTAATTAAAATAAGAAAAAACTTCATTAAATTGCATTGTACTATTTCAGTAGTTTTTAATTTTATGATGCAAGGTATGGACCTATTAAATTAAAGTAGGTTTAAATTAAAGATGGTGAAAATATGTATTTGTGTTTATTTCTTATGTATCGAAAACGAAACATATAAAATTACAGATTTATTACAACGAAATCGCGTAAATTTTATTTCTGGTTATTTTAACTCAATTACTTTTTAATATTCACCATTTATGAATATATATTGGAAAAGTTAAGTAAAAGAAATGAATGAATGCATCATAAAATCAGAACTAAGTATAATTATATACTGCGTTTATTTTCTACTATAACGTAAGCTTTTTGATAAAGGCAACAATTTCATATTGAAGAAGTTGCAATGAAAAAAAAATTTTTTTTCGGCATATAAAAATAAAGTGAAACGTAATATTAGTATTTCAACTCTGTTTCAAGCCAAATCTACCAATAAGACTCTAGTTAAAACTATAGGAGAGCAAATTTAATATTTATTACTTAATTTTTTATTTGTAAACAAATTTTATCATCATTTGATTATACAGTACAATAATAATACATCTTTTTCCGTCCATGAAGGATTTAATTTCTGAGGAAATAAGATGATATGCTCTTAAACTAATTTTGAACCTCATACTTCAAGTACAATTTTTTATTTTCACAATTGGTAAAAAATTCGTAATTAGCGAACGAAAAGTTTTTGCAAAATATTTAATTATAACATTCAAACCACTGTTATACCTAAGTATCTAATATTTAATACAAAATATTATACGGACTAATAATTAAGTGGTGATGTTTCCCGCAAATAAACAAGGACTAGTTTCTATTTTAGATTGCTCTGTCAGATTAATGTTAATAATTTTCGCTACGCAATTGTAAAATACAATGAAAAGTGTGTACGGAATGACCTGCAATTATATAATGTAATAGAACAAATTCAATATGCAATTTTTTTTAATATAAAGCAACTTCTGATTACAACCAATTATTAAATACATTCCACCGTAACTTCCACATTTATGGTAAAAAGTAATTTACATTTTGCAGATAATTTTTGCGCGGATGAAAAAATATTTTGTAACACTTACAACTGTAATATTCGCTTTCACTGAGGGAAAAGATCCATTTTAAAAAACGAAATCAGCAATAAAATAAAGGGACACTAAATAAGAAAATTACACTTCACTAAATTACCTCGCAAGAAAAACATTGAATCGCAAAATTTATGACCAATATTATTCTTTTTTTCTCCTTTTTTTCCTCATAAATAAATATCAGAGTACCGAAGAGTTAGAAGTAAAGTGCATTTAATCCCGTAATTTCAGAAACTCGTACGAAATTCCCTTAACAAGGTAAAAAGAATATTGATTTTTAACATCACTGAAAGGAGAACTTTTAACCGTTGTCTTAAAAGAAAAGTGAATTCATAAAGAACTATTAGTAATTAAAATGATCTAGGTCATGAAACTGTCATAAAGCTTTATTAGTAATAAGAAATTAAGTTTATCCCGCCCTTAATTCTAAACTACTTTAAAAAGAACGGCATGCAAATTGATTGAAATATTTTATACTAAAATATCAATATCGACGTAAAGGTACGGCAAAGAATCCAGAAACATTGTCTTATAAAGTGTGAATGAATCTCACATTAAAAAATTAAACTCAACCGGCACTTTCGAAAGTTTAAAAACTTGATTTGAATATTGAACATTCGTGTCCCGTGATACTGGAAACTGATAAACGATATCTCAAATTTGTTTACACTCTGTTTCGTAATATAAACGATTTGGATTGACGATAGTCCTTTCTAACGTTCCTCTTTTTCCTGATTATCATAAAACGTTTAAGGTTTTTAGCCGGCATCGTTAACAGTTCGCGGACGAGACTTAATGCTCTCGTTAACACGATTCTGATTCCTGCCGAGATTAAAGCGCGCGTCATCGCTGAATTCGCGCGCACCACTTTTAAATCATGACGCGAAGGAAGAGGAAAGCGTAACATTTCTGTCCAATTTAGTCAAAAACCAACGGTCAACGGAATCCCACGATGATTCATTTGTTAATAACACTTTTCAGCTCGTAAACATTGCAAGTTCCGCGAATCGACATAATCATCGGAGTTTGCGCGCTTTCGGGGAATTCGTGTTTATGGCCGGGCATACTTTAACTTTAAACGCCAATGCCTCGACTCCGCGCGCTTTCTGTTTACACTTTACATAAAGCGAGCGAACTGCGAACATCGTTATTTGCAATCGTTATTCGATTATCGATTTGGAAAATTCGAAATTTACATAACTCACGACACGTAATTGAACGGGCTGTTCTATTTTATAACGGCGCCTTCCGGGAAAAGTATCTCGCTTTTGATAATGTCTCTCGGACTTGTGCCTCGACTGATTTGAAAATTCGTCACTTTTGCCGGCAAAGTCGGCAAGCTATGGAAAAGGAAATCATACGTTGGTTGCGCAGGCCGGAGATCGGATTTCGATTCTTTTAAGCGAAGAAATCGTCTACGATTGCGTGAATTAGTGCGACGTAATATGCATATTAAAATCGACTGTAACGTAATTATGTGCTGCACTCCGAGTGTGTGCAGTAACACTTGCTGTAATTTCTCGGGCAACCTTGACATTTAAATGTAATGTACGCGGAAAGAAGTTTGAACAAAAGAAAAGACCAAAAGTGAAAGCCAAGCAATTATTATTCTATTAGGGGTTGTAGTGCTCCAATTTGGGAGCGCTGATGTACTAAAAGAGCGTAGTATCTAGCTTTCCCATTTCATTCTAAATTTCGCCCATCATTTCTTTCATATCGTAAATTGTAAAACATTCTTGAGGCCTTATTTTTATTAAGGATTTTCTAACCTACCAATATCGCAACAGAAAAACTACTTTAGACAAATTAATAACGATGTAAAACTTGTGTATATTAACAAGATGTTTTTATTGCGCGGACTAGCTTGTGTCGTTAAAATAAAAAAGCACTATTAATCGAATAATTGTATAAATGTTATACGCGACTTTTAAATTTCTCTATGAAATCTTGACGAATCAAATAATTTTATCTCGAAATTTCTTTGCCCGTGAAACGGGCACGAAATAAAATGTCAATCAAGCCTTGACGCGGCCCGCTTCTCCTTCCGAATCTTCCATTGGAACATTATGAATCAGTGAATCGCTCGAACATTGCACTTCACTTCAGTTCAGCATACATAAATCAATAACTTAAATTCACATAACGAGACATTGACATGAGTTTGCCGAGTACATTGAATTTGGTAAGACAAGAATGAAATGATGATCAGCCATGAAAGACCAAAGAGATATCTCTTTATCTACTAAACCTGCAACGAACGAATGAAAAGTTAATCAGGAGATTTCAATCTTTGATGGCATCTGGCTGACAGTGAAGTTGCAATGAAAACACTGATTTATACTTGTGAAATTGACATGCGAAAATAATCGCCATTGATTGTCTTGTAATAATAATAAAAAGCACAGTAACCCCAATAATAAGAACAAGAAAACAAACATATCAACAACAAAAATAAATATTATATGGCTAAAAAATATGAACATTGGAACAGCAGTAAAATTGCAGTTATTCATTTGTTGACTTTTTTTATATCTCTTCTATATGCTTTAAGGGTAATTATGAATACATTTGTAGAACAATATTTATGTTGTCTTGAATTGAAACCAAATTCTTTGAGATGAAGAATTTCTCTGAGAGAAATTGATTAGTAGTTGACATTATATTTTATAATAACTCGAGGATATATGTGCATTTGTAGTATTCATTAAATAATATAGTAAAATGTATGAAATACAATTAAAAAAAATATTAGAAAAAAATGTCTACCAAGGAACAGAACTCATTGCTTTAGAGTTATCAGTCGTATGCTTTACCACTATCCCACGTTACCACCTAGTAAAGGTCAGTAGACCTTTAAATCTGAGAGGGATGTGGCCTAAATTTTTTTTCTCACGTATTTGTAAAAAAAAATGGCAATATTTCTAAATAGAGATGAGGAGTGGGAGGTACAGAGAGCAGCTGGTGACTAGTTTAAGTAAGGTAACGAGTTCTATTACCGTGACATATTTTTTGTTAATATATTTTTAAAATACTATATCACATTATAAGGAAGACTGTAAATTCACACATATCCCAGAGTCATTATAAAATATAGTAGCTACTACTGATAAATTTCTCTGCGTGTAAAATAATAAAAAGGATGAAATTTGATAGTCGATCGGAAAGCATCTGCCATCTGAATGCAGCGAGCAATTTATCAATACGATAACTTATCATAAAAGATGAAAATAAAGTCTTTCAATTGCGGAAATAAGAGGATGATTTATACGACAAATTAAACATTGACAATTCGATTAGGAAGATGAAAATCTCGCGCGTCCGCCGATCGGATACAAATAAGTCCCCGATTTCTAATTACTCTTTTATTCATAATCGAACCTAATTTTCGATTTAAAATTTACGAGGCGAAATGTCTGAATTGACGTCTCCTTTTCTCTCTCGCCGTTATTCAAATCCCCGCCTCGTTTTCAACGTGACAAATCAATTGATGGAAATATTAAGTTAAACGGCAGAGATACGGTACTTTTTGCGGCCGAACAAAAAGTCGGGCCTTATTCTTTGTAATTAGATTTCATTTAATCTCGACTTATTTGGATCATAAGTCGCGCTAATCGAAAAGCGCACGTTTCACTTCGCGTAACAGACCTTCGCATAACTTTACGAAATATGAGTGAATCCGTTTTTGTGTCAATTTTGAAGCCAAGGTTCGGTATGTTTCGAAAGTTAACTGAAAGCATTCCGTTATAGTCATTATCAGCGTCCATCAGCAAACCTTAAAACGTTACGTATAATCGCGTTCGCGTATAACACTTGCGTGCTCGAATGTTTCTTTGATTATAACAATGCAATCACAGAGCTTGCCACTTTTGTGCAACCGTTACGATTTGACCTTTCGAACAATGAGACCCGACCTCACAACTATGACACCGTCGTTATTCATAAAAGATGAATTCTCATTGTTTGGGCTTATTCGCTTTCTTTCGGCTAATCCAGTGTCGGCAATGACGGATAGAGGAGTTTTTATGGCGAAAAGTTATCAGCCTGGACCCACGCTGATAACTTTATTGCGCAACAATTAATTGTTTGATAACAATAACGGGAAGAAAAATGATTTGCCAAAACAATAACACCGACTGAGACGCGAGCCAAAGGATTTATTGGCCAACTCGTAGTTTACTAAATTCAACTTGTCACAATTATGACAAGCTAACTACAAAATGACACTGGACTGAAAAATAAAATTAATTCATTGTAATGCTAGTTCGAATTATATATTATTAAATGAATCAAATATCAAAACAATCACTAACATGATTAGGACAGTTATATGTTTCGATTCTTCTCAGTGCTGAATTATTTTATGAAGTAAACTAACTTACAAATGTAGAACGACTATTATTAAGATGATTGTTTATTATTATCATGGATTTTTAATTGTTCGTTATATTCTAATTTCTATTCGAATTGGTTAAATTATTGATGTATCCATAAAAGTCATTTAAGATTTAATTTACGTACAGAGAAGATAATTTCTCCATCGCAAAATCTGTTTCATTAAATCTTCATTTAGAAAGCATGTTTAATACAATCATACTCTTTGTTTAACTTACATCTATTTTAGTATAATTACACATATGCTCGGTCCTAAGAAATATTTTTTCCGCGTGTAGAAATTTTCGATTAAAAGAAAAAAAAGTACCGAAAATGAAATCGTACATTCCTTTACCTTATTTCAATGACGTGTCTCAATTAAAGAATTAAGAAATTAATCAATATGATATTCAGAGTTGCACGGTATAATGAAATAACACACATGAGTAATATACAGATCAAACCCGTAATTTAACCGTGTCGGTAATTTTTTATCCCCCGGTACAATACGTAATTAAAAACTTAACCAGGTGTCAACACAGTTGATTGCAATAAGTAAATTAGCGTGTCTTTTGTACAATCGTTCGTATGATTTCAACTAACGAAAAGACGAAATGAATGACTGAACAATTTCATGCCGAACCAAATACCGTCGTGTGGAATGAAACGCAAAACAAAAAAGAATCTGACTGTTGCTGAACAAATGTGATATATTTAACACAACAATTTTTAAAGTTTTATATTATAAAACTTGAGAGAAATTTATTTATAGTTGCTAATAACATATTTTATAATAACTCGAGGAAATATATGGGTATATATAGCGTTCCTTTTAATACGATCTACTAAAATTTCTAAAATACATGTTAAAGAAATATATAACAAATTAGAACCCCTTACCTCGAAGTCACCAGTCATATGATTTACCACCACTCAACGCCACTGCTCAGAAGCACGTTGACTTTTGTCAAACTTTAGTGTGAATGTGAAAAGGGCGTAACCTAAATTTTTCCAATCACAAATATATGTAAAGGCGTGAAGTAGTGGTAAAGAGTGCAACTCCTAACTGTGAGGTAACCAATTCTATTCCTTGGTCACATTTATTTCTATAAATATGTATTGAAGAAAAATACTAAATCATATTATAAGTAATACCAAAAATGAGCACACATCCTAGAGTCATTATAAGATATGGTGACAACAACTACTAATAAATTTCTGTCAAAGTAATTTCACTATGTATGATAGTAAATGAGAATTTCGTGGGGATGTAATTGTATGCATTTTCGGATTGTTCTTAAATTATATCATTAATTCATATTACAATGGCGCAAAGACTTTCCTTACAAGCAGAGAATCACGGTTTCAGCTTACATAATTTCCTAATTAATCGCATTTAGTTGTGCACTTACAAATGTACGCGCACTTAACTGGAAATGAAAATGGTTAGTTGTGTCTACTGAAAAAATGAAAACTGTAACTTCAGCTGCATTGCTACCAAATTAAAACCGGGAGAAAAAATGACGTTGTAAATTTGAACGCTTTACTATATCTGCTATTGTATCCGCGACGGTACATTAATAATACCGTGTTATGCACTCAAAGTAACGTTTACTGATCGTAATCTGCCACATGGTAACGTACTGAAATAAATGATGGTTTTACTCGCAACAGCCCAGAGCTCAGGAAATTGAAGCCAAAAATTGAAAACGCGTGATTCGTCGCTACGTAACAAGTTGGAATATAATAATAAAAAAAAGAACAAAAAAAAAGTATACCGACAAATGCGATTCCAAATTGAACAATTTAATAACCATAAAAATTAGATTGGCTGTTACGTGCGGATTCGGCTTGCACGCGATGATATATAAAATAAATAAACTTGTCAATTTTTTTAGAAGACGTCACTCTCCAGTAATCTCTTTTTATAATGCAAATTTAAATCTATCAGATTAAAATGATCTGATAGTTTTTATACGTTCCGTTCTACGTTTAATTAAAGACATTTATCATGCCCTCGGTATAATTAGACTGTTGCCTGTACACTCCACATTGAATTTCTATAAAACCAACGTCCAATCTTTCAATTCAAACCACACACAATTTCATCACAAATTTCCAACGTACATTTTCCGTATTACAAAACAACTTTTAAATACGTATTATATAAACATTCTAAACAAAAAAAGAAAAAGGAAAACATTAATATAGTTAACTTAATTGGGTTAACAAAGTCAATCCTTTTATGTGAGCGGATATTTTTTACAGCGACCGAATTATACTTGTTAATAGATTGAGCAAAAATCTATTTGTTGCAAAGTACTATATAAAAATGGCGAGTAACTTTAATAGAAATTTAGTAAGTATCGTACGAAGCCTGCTTCCCATACGAATATACGAAAATCAAAATTTATTATAAAAGCTACTAAAAGCTATATTGTAATAACTTTAATGCAAATCCATATTTACGATGCTGAAAATATTATCCTACCAACATGGTAAAAATTATAGTAGAAAAAATGCCAAAATATTTTAGGTGATTATTATGTATTTCTCAGCTAGGATCCCGGATAGTCCTAGCATTCTACCTAGTCTCCTAGCCGGATTTTACGAACCTTGAAATGAAGGTAAATTCATTGAAGGCAACTGAGAAGGATATTAGGTAGTATTCTGGAACTATCTAGAAACCTTGTTAAAATATTTAACTCCTTTCCAGTACCAAATTCCTATCTAAAACACTAGCTAAATTCCCTCGACTGTGCATATAATGGCGTTGCTCTAAAGTATAAAAAAATTTTTTATAAAAATAATTTTATCCGCGCAATAAGGTCACATTCTTGTAATGAATTAAACTTCTTTTAAAGATCCTTTATCTTATCGCGATCGATAGTAACCCAATATTTGCATCGCGCACTGTCATGTAACAATATCAGATCTCCGCCGAGTACAGAGATATTGGCGACACGCCGATAGAAGCGAACGCCGTTTAAAATATACACGGACGCATTTAAAGACGTTTTCGAAAACGCAGCCTTGAAACAAAACGTCATGTCGGCTCTACGGAGCATCGTTAAATTGGCATTTAAAAGATAAAGTGAAATGATTGCCGAATTGTATGTGGGCTAAAATTTCTCGTGACGGTAGAGCCGATGACGAGAAAGCAAATGGTATTAAACAAGACGGTCCAACGGAAATGGACAGAAAAGTGGAATACTGACAATTTGGATATCGTCATTGTGCCACTTATTGCGCCCGATAAACCGTTTCATTGCAAAAGATAAACGAAATTCGGAAGTGAAAGCAATCATACATTGTACAGATGTCATTGCTTTAACGCCAAGGCGGAGATAAAAGTTGTGCGATTCATTTAAACAAACAATAATGATGACACGATGCTTTTTGCATAATTTCGTTCACTTTAACTGTCAGGGTTTACGTGATTCGTTATAAATCTTGATCGTCACACTCATTTATCATGCGAAGAATAACATGCGGAAATAAAAAGTATGAAATTGTGACAATGAAAAGGGACCCTCGTGATGAATTTATCGCGGCAATCCATCACGTAATGCTTATTACAGATTATTTCAAAACATCCCTGGTAGAATTAATTGAACAGTCTATTTCACTCTACTTGTTACAGTAAATGTCACTGCGTTACTGTGTCATGCGCCACATAATGTTAAAATAATCTTGCTATAATAATTGACTCAAATATTAGCATTGTTATCTTGACATAACAGTCTGCGGTCGACTTTCAATTAGCTTCAAATTTTTATGATCTTCAAATTCGTTCTCAAACTCAATTAGGTTATTACTGTAGGGATTACGATGGATAACAAAATGGACTGAAATGTGTTTCTGTGAACAATATTACGTGTTCGAACTAAAAATTACATTCCAAAAATACTGTACACTGACAACAAAGTAATAGTGAAATTTAAAACGTTAAATATTAATTTAAAGATTAATTTTCAATGTAATTGAATTAAAGAGCTAGTACGTGAATTTATAAATTTTACTATTATTTATGGAAAAAATGATTAAGTTCGAGATATATCCTTAAATCAGTATGAAAAATAGTAATTTATATTTCGTTTTTCTCAGCATACGTGCCGATTGTATGGCAATAAATACTACACTTTTCACTCAGTGCATTATTAAGATAAACATCTCATTATGCGGCAAATCTAAAGCTATTTTTAATTTCATCACGTTTTTAAATTATAACGGTAACCTTATTCTTATCTACCCATGACATCTTAATTCTTTTATCGTTTTATTTTAAACGTATGTTTATTTCGCTGTCCAAATTGATAATGAACTTGTCTTCTATGAAATTCTTACTCTTCTTATCATCACATGCAATATTTACAACTTCACTCCCAAAATAAAAGCGTGATTTGTTAAAAAATTACTTTATCCTGTTGTCATTTTTTAAGAACAACTGAGTGACTTGAACAATTTTCTTTTAGCTCTAATAAATATTCTGTCTGTTAAATATATTTAATATACATTGATATTAAAGTAAGAAATCCGAGATCCAATTCATTTACTCATGAATTGAATTACCACTACGTCAATTCTTATTCCATTAGTTCGAAGTTGCATGGCCAAACACCATTTTATGGCCAAAAACGTTAACCACTTTCTCGCATTATTGAATATTTAAAGAGTTAATAAATAAAGTTAATTTCAAATTTTATCTTAATACAAATGATACATAATTTACGCCGATTGTTACTGAGAACATTAACTTGTATTTTAACTACTGTACCGGACATTAGAATCTTCGTTGAATAAACAAAAATACGCTTCCGGTGGAATTAAAAACGGATAAATTTTAACGCTGGCAATAATAACGCGATCGCAGAAACACGCTTTCTTCGCCCATTCGTTAAAAATTTCACTTCTCGCGTTACTAACGATCACGAAAAAAAAAAAAATTTCCATAACATTAGATTTCGAGGAAACAAACTCGTTTATATGAATAATATAACCGCGCTTTAATGTCTTTGCAATTAACCCTTCATCCGTAAATGTTCAAATATATTTCGCACGCATCGAATAAAATTTTAACGCCTAATGCTCATCTTGCATTAAAGCATATTAAGTTAAATTTCATCCAATAGAAATTACCTTGATTATTATACATTGCGAACATTTTAAATATATTTTAACAAGTGCTCTTTAAACACAAGTGCACTCAAAAAGCAATTCCAAATATTTCACATCATTATTCAAATTCGACACTGAAAAAAATGTATCAATAGTTGCCATTATACTCTATAATAACTCGGGGGTTTGTGCGCACTTGTAATATGATGTAGTATTTAAAAAAAAGAAATAAAAAATGAGATCAAAAAATAGAACCTGATACTCACATTCACCAGTCGTGAGCTCTACCATGACTCTACATTTCCACTTGAAAACACGCTGATCTTCGTCGAATTCTAGTGTGAATATTTGTGCAGTAAAAGTTATATTTCTAAAAAACAATACAGAGTGTGAGGTAACAATTTCTACTCCTTAGTCACATTTTTGCGAATATTTTTTTTTTTTCTTAAAATACTACGTTATATTATAAGGGAAACTATAAATGCACACATATCCCCGAGATATCGTAAAATATAATAGTAACTACTAATAAATTTCTCTTATTGGACCCATTTTACTCAACTTATTCGTTTTTGTTTTGATTTTACTACAATCTTCCAGTGATAAAACTTGCAATTATTTAAGTCTATAATTTTATTATTTACTATGAAATTTATTTATTGCCGTCTTTTATCGTTTACGATCATTAGTTCTCATCGAAAAAGAGCTTAACGTCTGAATTATGATCCGCGAGTTAACGTCGTGGTGTAAACAAATTTCCGCGTCCATACAACGATGACACAAGTGTAAAAAAAACTTAAATCACGACCAACACAGCTCAAACACATATACTGAATTCAATGGACTCGAGCTGCCTCGCTGAAAGTAATTCTGCAACTTGAGACGAGGCCGAGTTCAAGGCCAAGTTCGCTAACGGATCATCGAACTTTCCATTCATGTTTATTCGGAATAAGTAATAGCACTCTCCGTGAATAAATTCTACTTATTATTCTATTATTGATTTCCGTAAAAAAAAGACAAAAAAAAAGGAAAACCCTCGATCAGGAAATGTAAGTTTGTGCAAAATGAGCTCGAACACCATTTCGTGTTCGCACGCATACTACAATCTAAATATCATTCATTCGGATTAATTATTTATATATAAAAAAAAAAAACATGAACGAATTGTTGATAAAGATAATTTTCTTTTTTCTATTAATACATTTTACATTAACTATTTATGTATGATACAATGTTAAGCACTTGTTTTTGCGTTATCAAAAAGAAACAACCGACACTGTTTTGCCATCCATAAATCATAAATAACGCATTAGTTCTGTCAAAGTAAACTTTCTCGTTCTAATTATGCAATGTAAACTTATATAATACATTTACTTATGCGCGTAAGATGAGCCATTTGCAAGGGCACGGTTAAAAACTGTTTTCAAATGAATAACTCTCGCAAGGTCAGTTCGTACGCGAAAATACTTGAATGAAGTTTAATTAAATATTTGTTTACCATTCTTATTAATCTGATTATAACTACCGAGCGTTTCAATTAAAGATTGCAAAACGAAATAAGCAATATTAAACGTCCCGTCAGTTTAATAATGCCTTCTTTTTTTCAATTCCAGGAAATAAATGAGATCAAATTTCCCGTCACCGTTTAATGACAAAAATCTTATTAAAAGAGACTAAGTTTAATTGCCCGCGAGGAAAGCAATGCTTCGTTTAATTCCTCCGATTTATTGTACTTCATAAAACGCGATTTAATTTATAATGGTCTCAAATCTTTTTTTTATTTAAAATTTAATTCAAGTCTTTTCTCCCTCGATCAGAACAATTGGGTGAAACTTACGATTAATTGCATTTAAAATTAATATCTTTGTCGAGTAATTTAGCTTTTTAAGCTACAAAAAAGATTCTCAAAATTGTCCGAGTCTTATATACAGACATCTTATATGGCGTGAAGTTGCAGATTTGACATTAAGGGCGCACGCATCCGCGCCAAATATGAAAACAAGACGCACCATTCAATCGCACGGATTTTCAAATAAAAACATGTTAATAAGTAAAACATGGGCAATATACACTTCAGTAAAATACCTTTTTCTACAACACTTTTACTCTGTGCCATTTTTTTTACTTTGAAAACGTCTCATTATTCGATCCCGTAACAATTGTTACGTAAAACTTATCAACCGAGCACACATGTGACAAGCGGACAGGGAAAAAGAAAGGAAGATAATAATCAAGCAGCGACATTAAACGTATGCAACCATCGAATGTGATTAGCCAGTCCAACTGGTGATCTTTCCAATGAACTTTCCTTGAGAGAAAAGCGGTGGTGTACGAACGGACAACTACTCCCACAGTGTTCGGATTAAACTCCGTGATGTTTACGTCGATAATACAGAGACGCTCCCATACGGGTCACCTTTATTATTCGCAATGACCTTTAATGTCTTCATTGGACCTGTTACACGGCTAATGTTCAACCAGCGAAGAGTAATCAAATGAATTTAAGTGGAAACACAAAAGCAATTTTATCTATTGATCGTTACATTTATGCAAGTATAAAAATTTATTGCACGGCCACTTTCTTCAATTTAATGTTACGCGAGAGAAACTGTAACTTGTACGCATGCAAATAAACTTTTTTCCTTCGGCGTATGCATAAATTTTTCATATCAAATTCCATTATGTTGAATTGGGTATAACAATGGCAGGACTAGGGAGAAGAAAAAAAAAAGTGCTCTGCATTCAAATAACGCTCATTTCCGCGTTTCACGGTGCACTTTTTGTCAAAACAGCATAAATGGAAAGTCAAAAACACAACGACACGTAACTTTAATTTTTATGCCGCGAAACATTTCTCCGGCATGGAATTATCTCCACGTGAACATTACTGTTATTTTCGTTAGAATATCATTGTCGTTTTACTTAATTCTGCGCTCGTAAGTAATAAAAGTGCAAGTGCAACGTCTAAAATATTGCCTTCAAATGGCAAACGATCGGCCGACTAAATTCTGAGTGATTTACGCTGTCGGTTTTCTTCAATATTATGTATTGCGTAACATTAATAATATTACATAATGTACACATGTTATTTCTCTAATTACGAAATTTAATAGAAACAATAAAAACTGATTAATTTCTTTGCCTTTAAATTGAAATTTCTCAGTCATAAATAAAATCACAAAGGAAAGTCTTTTTTTTCTGTTCTTCCCCCCCCCCACTCTTTATCCCAGTTTAATGACGGATTGCGCAACAGCCGTAATCAATTTCTAAACACCTCGTCGTAAATCTTCGCTTAATTTGACAAATGAGACCCAGTCGGACGTAAATATATTTTCGCAAAAAAGGAATGCAACTCTCGAAACGACTTTTAATTGAAACAACAAATTTATTCAAATTAAAAGCATACCCAACAATTGTTAAATGATATCCAGGAATTTCACTTTCCGTGTACTTAAATATTGCATTGTGATACTTGATTTGAGAATCGTGACTGTGAAATGTTACGACCATCTGAAACGAGTCACGTAAAATAGTTTACAACTTCGTGATTAAAATGGTTCCGCGGAACAATGATCTGGATCACTTTTTAATAAAAGTTTTTGATCGAGGGAGGAAGGCACTTTATCTCAGCCAGTAATTTAATCCTCGCGTTTAATTATTCAAACTCCTTTAGACACTGGGAAGTTCAAATTTAACGACAACACTTTAATTAATTTTGCGATAAAATATAATAAAATAATTGATTATTATTCACTTGGCGAAGTATTTCAATCAATTTATAAGCGGCTAAAAGAAAATTGGGTAAATTATATAATAGCGGAATACAAATTCCCAGGGTATAAAGGTCAGCTCTAACATCACGAATGAAGATGTTTAAGTTCTTTATATAGAAGAAGTCTGTACCAAACGTGATCGCGGTTATTAGTACTTAATGAAGGATATGATTACCAGTAATAAACGTTGGAAAAATAATACGTTGAGTCAAAGAAAAAAGAAAAAAATTAAGATTTACATTATCAAATATCAAATGTGTGCTTGATGTTAGCATCTTGATATCCTTTACAATGTTTAACCAACTACATTTTATTATGGATTTAATACTCTTTTTCAAAAGTAACGAGAAAAAGCTTCGACTCGATGAACTTGAATCTGTAATTATTCCGCATAAAAAAGCTTACATTTTAATTGATACTATTTTAATTATTTAGTATAGGTCAAATAAGATGATATTTTACTTCCACAAAAATAGCTGGGATTGAATTTCGCGCGATAATCGAGAGAAACTGAAATTTCTATTTCTAAATAACTAATGAAACATCAGTAAAAATGAGAAGCGACTGTCTAAGAGTAGTTCCGATTGTCCGTAATTCAAAGAAGAAGTACTTATGTAATGTTAAAGTTTCGAATAGAAATGATGAAATTAAAACAATTGTTGTATCACTCACTTATGACGAGTGCAGAAAAGCGAATAGCAAAAAGAAGAAAGATAACTTATTTTATGATGCAACTTATAGTTTACAGTCGAACCGCGATACTTGTCCAGTCACGGGACTTCCGCACTCGCAATCTGCCCTGTTTACAACAGCCAATTAGAATTGCTTCTTGGGATTGTATCATTCTATCGCAAATCCTTTAAATCGTAACATAATCTGTATTAATGTTAACTGCATCTTCACTAATACTGTTTACTTTTTCCCGATGATGCCTGACACGAAAAGTAAACGAATTGTTTCCCCACTTTCTGATACACCATAATAATCCTTTACCTAACTTTTTTATCGGCATAACTTAAGCTATGGAACCTAATTGCTTCGAACAACAATGCCAACAGAACATCCATTGAAAACTGCAGATGAACATTCTCATACTCTAAAATAGATCCAAACTAGAACCGAAAACTAAAAGAATAATGTTTTATCCATCGAAAATCCGACCTAGGGACATTGGTTCAGATCTCTGCTAACCTGAATTAACTAAAAATGTCGTGTTATTATCTTACATCTATGGTAAAAATTGTATTGGAATATTGGAATATTTTTGAATATAAAAATTAAAATCAGCTCGATATAGCTCGCATAATAATAATAGATTTCCTCGACGTCTAAATGTTCAATATCGATTCCTTCAACTAGTTTACAGTTCTACCTCACATCTACGACTTGTCCCCATTTTATGTTTAAGAAGGCACATTTATCATATTTCAATTCGGATGGAGAATGATTATCCTATATTTTTTAAAAGCCTTCGATTGCGTCGATACTTAATCCTCAAAAGGGAATGTTATAATATTAATGCATCAAAAAAGTTCTTACAAAGTACGGCTTATCTTTATATTCAGTTATAAAAGAAATTAAAATTTACAAATTTACGCCTCACTTCACTTTTTATGATTATATATACTTATGCATTCTCAAAATCAAAAAAAAATTATAAGTTTTATTATTTCTACAATTTTTACCATATTTTGCCGCAAATATGTTCTGTTGCTGTTAATTTTACGTACATGAAATCTCAATTGTTTAAAATAACTACTTTATTCACCTTAAGAATAAAACAAGTTAACAGTCCTTCGGGCTATAAACATATTTTGTATCCACGGTAAATCACACTTAACTTGGAAATAAAAAATTTTAAGTTAGTAGTTTTTCGCCGTTGGCTAGAACTACCAACTTACAAACACTCATTTCCTCGTTAAGTAATATACTATTATCTCAGTCTCGATACAATGATTTCTCAAGAGACTCCACCTTAATGCGCGTAATTTAATTTGAAAAATACCTGCAATCGGCGGAAAATGAGAAAAATGATGTCCTTTCTTTTAATTAATTTCAATAACTTTAATGATTCTTTACTTTTGGAAGAGTTTTAATGAAAACAGTATAAGTAACTCTTACTGAAACAAGAAATGTTGCAGATCCAAGTTATTTTTACTAAAACATTCCATAAAAATAAGGGTTATTAATTTACCTCATTTATTATAAGGTTAATTGTGTCCCTAAAAGTACAATTGGTGTACACTCACATTAATGTCATTTTGAGACTTTTGAGGTTTTACTGGGTCTGACTACCACAGCGCATATAAAATTGTAAATAGAACTGTACATATTACAAGATGATAGGAACAAAAGTTAAATGCGAAATGAAATGTTACAGATGTGGATCAAACGGGATCGACGTCGTATTGGAGTCCAACAATACAATCGTCAAATTATTTCTCCTCGACACGTGGATTAGTGCAGACGCATCCTGCCAACGCTTTCCAAAGTGGTTTCGGAGGAATTGACAACCTCGGCAGTCGAGGTGCAACGGTTCGACCCCCAAGATCAAGGCCTTTGGATTATAGCGAACGTGCCACTGCGGAATTACGCAGAAATCCTTCACTCTCCGCGCCAGATGAATGCGCTCGCGCCTGCAGAGAAGGAGAACCTCCGAGAATTTGTTATTACCATTTCACTCTCGAATATTACACCGTACTAGGAGCGTAAGTACAGAAACATATTACGGCCGTTGAAACTACGATCACGTATTTTATCATTTACATTTTTTATCCTACAAACCATTTGCTTTTATTGAAATAATTAAACTCCTCGGCAATAAATAAATTTCCTTATTAAGAAAATGAAATAATATTTTAACCCGTCTCGGGCCTTTACACCGGAATCAATCTTGAGCCGAACGAATTTGAAAATTATTATTATCTTCAATTTATCTCCACTCCTGTAATGTTTATTATACAATATTACTAAACTGTCAATTAATATCCGCAAAAATTCAATTTGATAGCTTCAAATTCAACCGGTTTCAGTTAGATTACGCATTGCGAAAGATTAGACATTTTGATAAGGATCAAGACAAGGATTATAACATGTCCCTCCTCTGAAGTTTGCATAAGCTTTCAATTCGATTATATAACAAGCATGTGAACTTTCAATTGCGTGATAACAAGTTTGTTAACGAATTTTTTGTGCTAAAAATAGAGCTTGTCAGGTATGCACTCCCAACGCCACAAATGCCATCTGGAGTCACTGTCAGTGCGTGTTAGCAGATGGCGTTGAGCGCGGAATTCTAACGGCAAACAGAATGTTGCCTGGACCAAGTATACAAGTTTGCGAAGGTGACAAGGTTGTCATTGACGTTGAAAACCATTTGCAAGGCATGGAAGTTACAATTCATTGGCACGGTATTTGGCAGCGGGGATCTCAGTATTACGACGGTGTGCCATTTGTTACCCAATGCCCTATCTCGGAAGGAACAACTTTCAGGTATTTTAATATGCTGCTTAAACCAGTGAAATTTCCTATTTGAGAAGTAAGCCGCGTCTAATAAATCTCAACTTCTGTAGACCATTTACTTACTAATTATTTCAGACCTCTGAAGTAAATTTCAAAATATATTAGCTTCAGCTTCGTTAGAAGAACATAGCTCGTACACCTTGTACGCTACAAAATCAACAAACTTTTTTCCAGATATCAATGGACCGCTGGAAACGCGGGAACTCACTTTTGGCACGCTCATACGGGCTTACAAAAGATAGACGGTCTCTTCGGAAGTATCGTAGTTAGGCAACCGCCCAGCAAAGATCCTAACAGCAATCTCTACGACTACGATCTGACCACTCATGTGGTTCTCATCAGCGATTGGATGCACGAAGATGCGGCTGAAAGATTCCCAGGTCGATTGGCTGTAAATACTGGCCAAGATCCCGAAACTGTTTTGATTAACGGAAAAGGTCAATTCAGAGTAAGTCCCATTCAAAATTGTTCCAAAAATTAATGTCCCATTTGGTTTAGGTGATTCCAAATTCATCTTCAAACACTGCCCACAATAACAATAAGAAAATTCATTAATGCTGACTAAATGTTAAAATATCCCTCCTATATTCCATATGTAGAATGTGCGCGTAGAATTCCTTCTGTTCAGATGTTGATTCAATGATCGAATCTCGAATAAGCACTTTTACGACTCAATCTCTCTTCCTTTAAATTGAAACATCAACTACCAATTTCAGTGGAAACTATTATACTAATTACAAAGAATATTCTCTTCAGGATCCCAATACTGGTTTTATGACCAACACTCCACTGGAAGTCTTTACCATAACTCCAGGTCGACGATACCGATTCCGTTTGGTCAACTCCTTCTGTACAGTTTGTCCGTCTCAGATTACATTCCAAGGTCACACAGTGACTTTAATAGCCGCGGATGGTGAACCAGTTCATCCCGTAGAAGTCAACACTATCATTTCATTCTCAGGTAATTATAAACATAATTATATATAATTATAATATTCCTGTGATATTTAACTGACTTGACGTTTTAAACATCACCTATATGTAAGTAAATCAGAATAAAACCTATAATGTAAACAGTGAAAATAAGAAAAATCTAATACCTAAATTCTAATTGCACGCGTCAATTATTCTAATTTATTAAGAAAATAAAAAAAAGGAGTTTAGCGTGTTTCATCAAATTATAAAATTAGAAAGAAAACACTTATAATTACTAAGTTTCATATTGTGAATTTTGATAAATAATTGAATGATATTATGTTGCGATATTTATGTTAAATTTGTTATGATAATATTAAAATACATGTGATAGGGAGGAAGTGGCTAAAAGAGTTATATAATTGTTCGTAGACAATTATATATATAGTCTCTAAGTAAAGCGATACATATGTGCATGCGTAGTTTTTTCTACAAAAATGAAACGTGTGAAAGGCTTCACCAGGTGTTAGCGCATAGTACATTTCAATACTTTACCTATCTACACACATATGGTTTCTAATTAATGAATGTCATAAATGGTTTATGACATTCATTATGATATGTGTACACTCGATGTCACAACGATACTGCTGTAGACAGCTAATATATGTAAATTGTTTCTTCATAGAATATTTTTAATTGTTCTCTTTTTGTTGTAATTTATTATATTGTTTTTTGTTCTTTCATTTTTTGTCCTTTTTCATTATTATTGCACTGAGAAAAATATAACAAAAAATATTACCGTTTTTAACTTTGTTTCTCATACAAGCCAATGTCTCAATAAAAATAACTCTTTTGTAAAAGAAAAAATTTCTGTTTTAAGAATAAACGTAATATTTAAAACTGGTGTCTTTCCTTTTTAAAACAGTAATATTTTATAAGTACTAACATGCGTCTAAAACAAAGTTAAAAACTGTAATATATTCTGCCATACTTCTTTCAGTATAGGTCTTCTGTTTTAAAAAGTCTTAAAAAGTCAGAGAAACGCCTAAACTTGCAGTGATCTACTAGTTTATTAGCCAATTAAACTCCTTAGTTAAGAAGGTTAAAAAAAATGAGAAAAAAGTTTAAATAACAAAGACAATGTTAAGAAACTGAAATTGTTTATGAAAAGAATAGCAAAGGTAGAATGGCACACGATAATATTATCTAATAAATATTAAGTTTTGTGCAAAATGATATTTTGTATCTTATCCCTGCTTTAAAGTAAAATATATATACTAAAAATATGTAAAAAATTAATATAATAGAACCTAAATGTAAAGATGTTTTACAATACCAAGCACAGTAAAACTCACAATGAAAATATTTTAAATGCAATTTTAAATTTCAATTTGTTCCCTTTTCTCACATCAATAACACATCAATGTCAATCTTTATTTTAATCAATAAACTAAAATAAATGCAATTTAATAAATATCCTGTAAGTTATTTATCATTCTATTATATTTTGATTTTTATTTAATTATCAGGTTACATTCCCAAGCCAAGTTTATCTAGATTCTAACACTGGTATTCTAATGCTACAGATACAATCTAGGAAAGTCTGATAAATAGTATAAAAACGTTCTTTATCTTGATTCATCAGCAATTTGTCTAGCTAAATTTTATTTAGAAATTTAACTCATACTTAATGACAGAGTATAAACTCTATCAAATCATTTATAACCATACCTTTATGAAACTAAGTTATAATCTATCTATATATAAACTGAAATAAGTTTAAAAAATAGAACTTGATAAACTTTCAAAAATATCTTTACATATTGCTTTAATTATATATGAAATAGAATTCAATGCTCTCACAATGTATGTCCTTGCATTAATATTATAACATTTAGGTAAAAATCTAGTCGAAAGTGCCATTATACCTCTTACCCGTAACTGATGCAATGACATTAATATTATTTTCACACAAGATATCAAAAAATACTTTTTTTTTTCCTTTAAAATAATGTTAATTTTTTAACAATTAAATTTGTATTCTCTTAAATATTTTTCTTGCTTATAAAAAAAATACACTCGACGCTCCCATTTTCAGCGAGATCGAGACCGGATACGCTCCCATTTTCAGCGGGCGCAATTGCGCACGTGTTTAGCGCATGTATATTTTCATTGGTTACTTCTATTCGGTTGTTTCGGTTGTAAACTGCCTTAAACTGTATACAATTATTAATGAATTAAGGTGATGCAGTAAGTCTGCTGCCACGGAGTTAGTGTTTTTGTAATTATTATTCTGTAAATGCTGATTTGATGCTTGCAATTGATTCAGCATATTTTTTAGACATGGGAAAATTGTATTCAATT
>JABFPN010001887.1:0-25574 GCA_022817305.1 Leptoteleia sp. ZL-2020 | reverse complement strand
AACGCAATCGGCCGTGTGCTCTAGCGATTTCGAACGAGCGCCGCCGAAGATACTCGAATACGATTCCACACGTATACACTACTACATAGAAAACGTCCCACGGCCCACGGCTCATTGGCATCACTGCCTCGAGTTCCCAACTTCCCATCACTGATCGGAATGTGATTGCTACTAGTCACACGTCACTAAATTTCACAAATTATTATTTAATACGTGCTCATTTCTTCTACGATGATATAGTAATTGATAGACAAAATTTAAGACGATAACTATGCGTCTAATAAAGTGATGTTTGTGATTTGATTGACACGCACAGTTAAATAGTTAATTAGATAGAAAATATGCATCTGCTTTGGACATAACCTGAATTATTTAAGGAAATTTCAGGTAACAACACGAACAATGTGTATCAAACAGTTAGAATTATTAACGATTCAGATTCAAAGTTTTTTTTTTTCTAAATACGTATGTATTAATTATGAATTACAGTTACCATATTTGAAGGTTATTAATAATAACAATTAAAATTAGTTAACTATAAATAAACATTAAAATTGCCATTGCTTAATTAAATTGCATTTAATTTTTACAGTGATATTTTATAAATATGTTTAGGTATTTGTTTAAAATGATGAAAAAATATGGACATTTTTATGTTTAATAGACTTAACATACTTTATTTCATTCACAAAATTATTTTCTTTCGTATATCCTTTTTATTATTTCTTGTCATTCATTGTGTTAATTTTGTTTATTATCAGTAATTGTAAAGTAGTGTTGTGGATAAAATTGGACATATAACAAAATTGTATATGATAAAGGAAGTCTTATCATAAGTCTTTAAAAGCGAAAATAAAACAAGTTGTTTTAAAAATAATAGAGGTTTCTGCAAATATTAGGTATCATTTATTCATTGATAATTCTAAAATACATTTTTTTTACCATTTTATTGTATTTTTGTAAGATTAAGAATATATAATTACAAATAAAAGTAACTTTTCTATATTATTTAAAGATACGAATGTAATTAATATATTTAGTTTAATCATTGTGCTTGAATTAATTGTTATTTTTATTGAATGTAATAAAAAAGTTGAAACAATTATCGATATTAATGATTATAGATTATGAGCAATTAATCCATTTTTAGCATTTCTAGCAATTATTTTATTAATTTGTAAATGTTAACAAATGAAGTTTAAATTGAAAATATATTTTCATTTAAACAAGGATTAAATCATTTATTTTTTACTTCATTATTTTAGTAACAACAATATATTTATAAAAGAAACAATATTTGGAATCAAAGGATAGAATATTTTATCACTCAAACACAATAATTTATATTATTAATTGCCTAAAAAGAGTATAAATGAATAAAATTTTTATATTGCTTGCTTCAATCTATAGAAATTTTTTAAATCATAAACCTTCAATTAAGTATCTATTTCAATTTGACAGCAAGGGCTTAAAATATAAGAAAGCAACAAAGCTTATAAATAACATTTTATAGAATATAAACTTTTATTTAAACCAAAAAATTATAGGGAAAGTTAATTAGATGGTGAATTAAGAATATTAAAAACTATATTTTGTCATTATACATTGAGAAAAATATGAAAAAAATAATTACTGTTTTTAACTGTATTTCAGCTACGTGTCCATCTTTCAATAAAAATTACTACTTTTCAAAAGGAAAATTTTCTGTTTTGTCAATAAATATAACACTTAAATCTTGTGTCTTTGCAGAACAGTTAAAAACAGTAATTATTTCTGTCATATTTATGAGTGTATCGTATTTTTTTTTTACATTTTTCTTTTTAATATTATATAATTTTAGCACGATATTTAAACAAAATATTATATTTTCCATGGATTTTCTGTGAAAAGAAGAATGTAAAGTTGATTATTCATTTACTCCCCTTAAAAAACTCTTTGCCTTTAGCTTGGGCTACCAACTTAAAACCACTTTTTTCCATAAGGAGTAATATACTATTATGTATCAATGAATGATACATAAAACACTTTTCAAAGAATTGCAAAAATTGAAATTAAAGGGCGTTTTGCCCAATTAATAGCCATACTGTTATTACCATGATTTGATATCTTACCATGAATACGAGAAAGCAATAACATTTTATAGAACACAAATTTTTATTTAAAATAACTTCTAAAATGAAATAAATTTACAGAACCCTTCCCCTAACCCCTCAGTGAACGATGATACTGAATGGTGTTGAGCGCAAGCTTCCGGAGATGGACTCGACGTCGACAAACAATGTGCACGTCGCGTCACCTACCTTAAAGCTAGACTCACCTTTGATGAAGCTCTCCTCTTACTTCCTAGCTGTAAGACCGTGGTCGCTAAGCGCTTCCCTGATGCCTACGCTGCTCGGCTCAGCCTTGGCCTACCGACTCACAGGACTCGCCAATCTAAGCTGGCTCACCTTAATACTAACCATGTTCACAGTGGTATGCGTGCACGGTGCTGGCAACGTGGTCAACACATATTTTGACTACGTAAAAGGGGTCGACAGTCGAAAAAGTGAGGACAGAATCCTAGTGGATAAACTTCTTTCTAAGGACGAATTGGTATCCTTAGGTGCTATTCTCTACGCTGCCGGCTGTCTCGGTTTCGTTCTACTTACGTTCATTTCACCGGCTAAAATGGAACACTTGGCGCTCGTATATTTCGGAGGGTTGTCCTCGTCCTTCCTCTATACAGGAGGCATCGGGCTTAAGTACATTGCCCTCGGCGACGTACTTATTCTTGTAATTTTTGGACCTATCTCTGTGCTGTTTGCCTTCATGGCGCAGACTGGCCAAGTTGCTTGGAGCACCATATATTATGCCATTCCATTGGCGTTAAACACCGAGGCGATCTTGCACAGCAATAACACTCGCGATCTTGAAAGTGATCGTAAAGCCGGCATCGTGACCCTTGCAATTCTCATCGGTCATACTGCATCTCATATTCTCTACGCCATCCTGTTATTCACACCATATATAACCCTTGCGGTGCTTTCACTCAGGTAACAAACATAAATAATTGATAGAAGTTATGTTAATTATATGGTACGTGGAGAGAAAAGAATATTAAAAATTAAGAAACCAAGGGATTACACATTTTAATGGGGTGCTCTGAATTTATCGAAAATTCATTTTACCCAGACATGCATTATGTCGAAAAAGTCATTTTATCTAACTTGCAATTTATACAAAATTTATTTTATCCAAAATTCATAGTATGTAAAAGACTATTTGTCTGACCTAAAAACTTGCTAGGATGTCTTTTTCATCAAAATGAGTCCCTTTCGTCCAAACGTTAATTATCGATGCGTCAAATTATACAAACGCTCATTTTATCCAAAATTTATAATAACTTCTTTGATTATAGTGAGAAACGTAATGCATACAGATGAGTATTTAATCAAGATATTCGTCTTATGATAAATTAACTTCATCATTAAACCAAAATGGATAAAATGACATTTGTATAATTTGAAGCATTGATAATTTAACATTTAGACGATAGGCACTTTCTGACAAAAAAGACATTGTGGTAAGTTCTTATGTCAGATAAAGAATGTTTCGCGTGTTATAAATTTTGCATAAATTGCAAGTTAGATAAAATGATTTTCTGGTGTAATGCAAGTCTGGATAAAATGATTTTTGGATAAATTCAGAGCGCCCCATTTTAATAAACTGAATTCTAATTTTTGGCAAACATTATTTTATGTTTTGTCCGTTTGATGTCGCTATTCATCAATATCGCTATTTTTCATAAACTAACTTGAACAATTTTAATCAACTAGTTTTCCATGTAATGATATTCTGTAAGTTTAATGCGAAGTAGTAAACTTTTCATTAAAAATTGATATTTTATTCTCTCAGTGTAATGAACAAGTTTAAACGATATGAATATTTCTCATATTGAAATTCACTATTTTTATATTGGAGTTCATTAAAGTCCAAGTGGTGTAACTCGTATTATTGTTGTTTTGAGATATTTAACATTTTACTAGGATTGTCACTGTAATTCGCAATTTATATTGTAAATTATACGGTTCCTATGTGAATTAGGAAGTTAACCATTTGTATCATTAATAAAACTCCATTTGCCGAATATAATAATAATCTAAGCTAAAAAAAAAGTGGAGTTACCCCATCTGGGCTAAGAAATATACATAAACAGAGAAAAAAGTTATAATAAAAATTATTTCACCTTCTGGCGTTGGAGGGATATTGTCTACAGTGTCTGCTATTTTACCATACCATTGCAGTAACATTTTACGTATGACGAAGTAAAATTTGTTATATGAACAAAATCCCTCTAACGCTAGAAGGCATTAGTTATTTTCGTATCATGGGCGCAAAGTAAGCAATTGAGGTGAAAGCCGAAACAAACTGAGTGTCAACTGCTTTTGCGCCCGACATACCAACATAATTTTTTGTTCATCTTGTAAGAAAAGTGATCTTTTGAATGCAAAACCTAGGTTATCCGATAGGATAACTAAAGATTTTTTAAAAGATTTAAAAAAGACTATAAAAGGTGACTGATATGAACGGTTGTTGAAGCACGAAAAAGATCACTTTTCATACATAATGAACAAAAAGTAATTTTTATTATAACTTTTTTCTCAGTGCAATCCATATGCATTACCTTTTTACATTTAATAAAAATATATTTAAATGAATTACTAATCGTCTGTGCAATAATGGCAGGTATTCATTGTGGTTCGCGCTGCCGCTCATCACGCTGCCCAATGCTTTTAAAATCGAGAAGCTTTTCCGCAACCCCAAGACCATCCAAAGGGTACCAAAGCAAACATTCAGACTCAACATGTTTTTAGGCATTTTGTATGTCACTGGCTGCCTCTTCGCCGAACCACTTCCTTACAGACTTAAATGAATTCGTCTTATCAAACCGCTGGCTGTTCAGTGAAAATGTGGCTTTTCAAAAAGCGATAAACGATAATGTATATTGTGACACAGTACATTGTTATAATGTACTCATTAAAATCATTAGATTGTATATTTTTCTTGATTTCAATGGAACTTTCATGACTTGCAAATCTTCTACTTCCGTCTTATAATAATATATATTGATAGCAAATGTTATATACTTGTAAGTTTTGAAAGTTCTGGTGTTCAGGAATTAACCAAACGCATCGCCAGTTGAGAACTCAATCGCAATTGAAATAATAAATGCAGTTTTTTCTTTATATTGATGCGACAATTAATGGACATTATATGAATTACGCGAAGACTTTAAATTAAAATTATATTTTCAGTATTTAAAATTAAAAAGAATATTACTTTATATTTTGTACACATAATAATATATAATATTTAAACATATAATATAAAAAGGAAGACTTGTTTACGCGATTTGATATTATACAAAATTTATAATGAACGAAAAGCATGCATGATGTACATTGAAAATTATTATTGATATTGTGAAATTAGGTATATCGTTGTTTTAATAAAATAATATTAGTGAATATAAAGAAAAAAATGCATTTCATATTTTTTAGTAACTTTGAACTTTTATATTTCTTCGAGCGATAATTTTTTTATAATTGATGGATGTGCTTAAAATGTCTTAATATTTCTTATGTGTGGTTTAAGTATTAATATAGTCAATCTCTAACTTTTATTTAATGGTTACTTAAAAAGATCTGGTGTTGCATATTAAACATTGTTGTTTAAAGTTTAAAAATATTGTATTTTATACAACGTTATTTTATTTGCAAATAATGTTTATAATAATGATAAAAATATTATGGTTTTTAATGATGTAAAAATATTTTTGATTTTTTTTTCACAAACAGCTGCAAATGTTGTACATATATAATGTTATGTCGAACAACATCTTAGGATATTTAATTGCTCAAATATCCCAGGTTCAAAATCATAATACTATTCTCAGAATCATTCAGGATATATAGAACGAAAAACGATTTTTATTGTTTTATGAAAACAATCAAATGAATTTTTTTCATTTTATTATTTTTTTTATATTGTATTGAAATATATTTTAATGGGATACATTTTATAAATATAATTTTTAATAACCAAGAAAATAATTTTCTACTTATGGCTATATCCAATTTGTATTTTGATTTTGAACTTTTGGAGATTTTGTAAAAGTAAAAAATAATTCAGAAACTTCGTACATCATGAAAACAGTTTTAATATAGGTTTTTGCACTTTCATAACTTTAAATAATTTCTCATTTGCTGGGGTACTTATTAAAATAATGAGAAATATGATTATATTAAAATAAATTATTACGACTTTAAACATTAAGATCAGCGATTGCGTTTTCTTTACTATGAAACAATTTAACTGAATTAAAACCAAGACAATACAATTTAGAAGAGACTTTATCTGACTACGTATTTATTGTACAGCAGATTTTTTAAACTGAAAAAGTTGATTGTATTTATCCAACTATACAATTACTATATTTAAAGCTATAATAGTATTGCTTCAAAATTATAAATTATTCAATTTTATTTATTTATATTATTATGTTATCTGTTAAAACATGCGTCTGTAAAATTGTAAACAAAAAATTATCCGAAGATTTCAGTCATCATTTTATTATTATCAATTTTAAATGCAATAACTTTTAGATTAATTCATAATATTAAGTTATCTGTACTTTTGTTTTATTTTTTGTATAAGTTGAAAAAGGTTTGCAATAATGACAATATATTGAATATTTTATTATAAAAAACAGGAAATTATACAATTAATACGATAAGTTGGTGATTGCGGAAAAGTCTGCTAATATTACATCTTCAATTACCAATTAACACGTTGCACATACTATTTTTTGTAACAAGTGCAAAAATTACGTGCTGGGTGTATTTTTTTCTGCAAAAATCTTCACATAGAAAAGAATTACGTTGATCTATGCGCATTTAGATTTCTATATAGAATATATTACCGATAAAAAGTGTGTGGCTGAATCAACAAAATATTTGGCTCTAGCAAATAAAGTTTATTTGTACTAACTATAATTTTAGTTAAAGCAATGAAATATTGTTTGCATTGAAATTAGAATGGGTCAGATTTTTATTATTATAATCTTTAGCACTGTTACGGAAAGAAATTCTTTTATCAGGTAACATATCAGATCAAACGAATCATTATAAATCTTTAAATTTAATGAAAAGACATACTTTTCGAAGTACAGTTTCTCCAAAATTATGAATAATATATTATTTTTCACTTGCTTATGCACAAATATAATCAATATTATTTATCAATTTCATCTCCAATTAAAACATTCATTAAGGATTTTCATAAAAATATTTCCATCAGGAAGTTTCTTATGGAAAATTTGAATAAGTCTTATGGAAAATTTGAAAAATAATGGTTTTTGAGAAATGATCTGCAGGGAACGATTTCTACGCTAATAGAAATGTAAAAAAATAATTTCCGTCTTCCACAGAAATGGTCGGAAATCGAATCCGCGAGCTACGAGATATAAATTTATGAGATTAATATCTCGATTTTTTAGAAAATTAATTTTCTTATTAATAGAGATTTTATTATTTATATATTTTAATAAATTAAATAAATGTTTTAAAACTTTCAATATGGAGAAATTTAGATAAATTTCTTTGTTAAACAATTTTTTATTTATTTATTTCTTATTTTATTCATTAAAAAGGTTAAGAAAAAACCTTTCTTATATTCTGCAAGAGACGTTTTTTATTCTTTAATTTTCTTTAAGAAACTTCCTTATAGATATTTGAAATGGAAATTTGCTCCACCATTAATAAATCCCTTTTGAAATAAAATAGTAATTGAAATTTGAATGAATGATTTTCACGTTTATAATTATGTAGAGAACTTCGTCTTGTATAAGTGAGTATGAATGAATATTGCAATCATACTCCAATGACTGATGTTAAATGCTACATAGACTGCGAATTGCTGAAAACAATTTATAGAATTCGTCTGTACTTTGGAGATACATCGACTTATTAATTAGTAATAGACATTAAAATTCATTTCTTCATCGTATAAGTAAAGTAATTTGTAAATACTAACAATTTTGTAAGCTACATAGGGGTATCATAGTTTTCATTTTGCACGACGAGAATGCGTTATGCATGCAATACTTGCAAGCTCAGAATGTTTAATTAGAAATGTCAAAACACCAATTTAAACATAACGTCGGTACTAACAAATTAAAGCATAATAATAACAACTAGCGAATCATCTTCAAGACAGGCTATCAAAGATACAAGAACCAGTAACAATTTCATGAATTTCGTAATTTAAATTTACCAAATTATAGGGAAAGTTAATTAGATGGTGAATTAAGAATACTATTAAAACTATGTTTTGTCATTATACACTGAGAAAAATATGACAGAAAAAAATTACTGTTTTTAAATGTATTTCAGCTACGTGTCCGTTTTTCAATAAAACTTACTATTTTTTAAAAGGAAAATTTTTTGTTTTATTAATAAATATAACATTTAAAACTCGTGTTTTTGATTGTAAAGAACAATAATTTTTTTGAAAGACAAACGCGTAGCTGAAGTACAGTTAAAAACGGTAATTATTTCTGTCATATTTTTCTGAGTGTATCATATATTTTTTTTAAAATTTTCTTTTCAGTATTATATAACTTTAACACGATATTTAAGCAAAATTTTATATTTTCCATGGATTTTCTGCGAAAAGAAGAATGTAAAGTTGATTATTCATTTATGTATCAATCAATGATACATAAAAAACCCTTTTCAAAGAATTGAAAAATATTGAAATTAAAGGGGGTTTTGCCCAATTAATTGCCATACTGCTAGCTATCGAGACTGTTATTACCGTGATTTGATATTTTTTTGTATATGATAATTACAGGTATATGTAGAATTCAAGGTTGTGTTACACCAGTATCCTATTTATTCTTTAATTTGCAAATGTCAAATAAAGCGATATACATTCGTTATTTCGATTTTACTCTGCATTTGACCTGTCCTGAAAATGATATTTAAAAAGATATATTCTACAATAACGTGTTCCTAGTTTGAGAATATAGTCATTGTTTATATTTCCAGAGGATCCAGCAACTTTAAGATTTTAATGAGTTTATATTTTTAATGTTTATGTATTTCAGAGATTTAAATAAAGTTTTATTGAAATTTTAATCAAATTATTAGCTTCTTTCGTCGTATGATTAAATTTTTATACCCAAAAAAAAAGAGTTTCAATCGAAAACAGATTTATTATATATGTATATAAATATATTAAATTTAATATAAATATATCATTTTAATTTATAAAAGTAATATAACATTTTGAGTTATCTGAAATTTTCATACTTATCCCAAAACCTGGTCGAACACTGTACTGCATCGCGTGGTTCAATTGTTCAACACTGATATATTAAAATTACATCTAAAACCTTTTCTTTTTCAGTTATAAATTGGTCTGTATTGTTAAAATATAAATAATTTATAAACGAAAATATTATATTAAATATTATTTCACACTTTAATAAAATATTAAAAAGTATTAAAATAAAAAAAAATTAAATAGAATTTACGAATTTTTTATTCTATTAAATTATTTTATTATTGTTTTTGACATTTAAACAAAATAATTAACTTCTAGCAAAACTGAAGTACAGTTTTAATGTATAAATTTATTCTTTCGTTTTCGAACTTTACACAATTTTACATGAAATAAAAATGAAATGCAATGAACGAAGCGACGCTTTCAATACTAGTTTTAAAAGAATTAATCAAAATGAAGCATACAAATTTTGTGAGTTCTTTTCATACATTTCACATCAATGAAAGTGGGAGAACATATATAAGAAGAACCTTTAGATTATCAAGTTTTATTATATTAAATAAATACTGTAAATGAACAATTATAAAAAAATTAAGTAAAAAAAAGAGAAGTAAATTCATATTATTTAAATTTTAGACAACACAATAGTATTTAAACGTATATAATCATATGTTTGGAGTTAAATCAGTATTAAGTTAAAAAAAATCTAATTAACAAAAATCACATATGGACCATTAATTTTGAAAGTGGTGTAAGTCCACTTTTTAACACTTTTCAGAATGTAAATTTTTTAAAGTGTTACACCAAATTAATCTCAAATCACATGATATCTCAATTTGCATTAAAAATGGACTTACACCACTTTAAAAATGAACGGTCCATATGTGGATGAAAAAAAAAGTTAACAATAATCTTGATTAAATGGTCGCCTTATAAGATTATCATAATACGTTATTGCATGTAAACGAATAATAAATACATGTCATAATGTGATATATTGCAATAACTATTACATAATTTTAATATGTCATCATTCTTAAGTATACAATTATTAATAAATAATAATATACAAACAAGCGGGTAATAAAAATGTCGAGTTTATTTACTTAATATTACATGATACATTACATGAAATGCACGTTTTATTCATATAACAACTTATACTAAGAAATAAGTCTGCTTGATAATCCAAAGGTTACCACGATGAAAATAAATAATATACAAATAATTGTCGTTTATAAAAATCACGCACTAATAATTAAAAACAATCATACCTAAGATTTCTTGTATACAAAATTTATCAAATTAATTCACTAAATGTACAAACATTTTTTACAGAAAGTGTCATTTTCAATAATAGGGTAAAAGATGTTCATCAATTATTTCATTGTGTAGTATCTGAACGCTTGAAATATTATTTAACTCCCCATAAAAATAAAATGTATTGGTAGCCCTGCGAGCTACCAACATATTTCATTTTCACGGCGAGTAAAATATCGTACTCAACGAGGAAAAAAGTGGTTTTATGTTGGTAACCCGAAGGCGAAGCTTTGGCTCGGGTTACCAACTTAAAACCACTTTTTTTCTCGTTGAGTAGTATACTATTATTTCAAGTTATATTATTACAATGACGAATAGTCTACAAATCTGAACATCCTTTTGTAATTGAAAAATAAGTTATCAGTTTGAAGAAAGAACATAGAAAATGATTAAAGTTTTTTTTCCTTTTATGATCTACTTTTTAATATACTATTACATTGTTTGTGGGAAAGTTTCCATTCTTCAAACCGACAGAATTTTTGTTGCATATTTCTGAATATATACAATCAGTTTTTCAAAAAATATATACTTAAAATATATCACGTTAAAATTTGCAGTGTAAAATTCTATGTTACAAACAATTAAAACGATTATAATTATAATAATTGCCACAAAACGTTAAAAATTTATGTTACAAATACGTTGGTCAACTTCGACACCAATGGCAACCTTAAAATTATTTTAAATATAAAATTAACCAACAAACAGCCAGAAGAGTGATTTTCACAAAATCTCTGCCTCGAATTCATCGTACCCGATGTATCGCGAGACTACACAATGATTACATTCTTATGAAAAATAGATCGTATGATGTAAAAACAAACAACTCTGAATCTTACAATTAAAAATAAAATCAAGTAATCTATCAAAAATATTATATTCAAATTTCATGTCTTTCCATTATTTATTATATATATATTTATTTCTTTTTCTCAATTTTTTTTTTTTTCATTTCATTCTCGTAAACGAAGAAATTTTATTCTATAGATTTTTTAAGCAACTCGATTATATATTCATAAATCACATGAAGTGGCAATATAAATTACCCTAAATTATAATTATTTTTCAACAAATTACACATCGATAAGAACAATTTTATATACATTCTTTTACCATCGGAGTTGCATGATATATATAACAAAGCATCATGATTGTGGGATCAGAACAAAAATTGTGAAAATCATTTAAATGAACATCCATGTATAATCAAATAAATGTTCAAAAACATGGGAGAAATTCGGAAGAAGAATTGAAAAGTGATAAAATTATTTATGAAACAATGAACGATTACAAATCGTTATATTGAATAAAGATTTTATAATCAATGTTTACTACATATTTTCATTGCAACAATTATTTTTCAACATTTAAAATTTATTTTGATTACATAAATTTAAATAAATGTTTAGAAAATTGTTCAATAACTAATACGTTAAAGAAATATGTTTGTTGTCAATGAAAAGTAAACTTTGAATATATATGAAATATAATATATATGTATATAGGTTTTTGCATTAAGATGATGAAAAGAAATCAAGAAGTCAGCGTCTAATTTGCTTTGGACTCCAATCAAAGCAGGAGATCACGGTGAAATGAAAAAAATACGTTTATATAAAGTTAATTTTCTTTTCATTTAGCTTCTTATACAAAGTTTAATTGAAGAAATAATAATTTACTGCAAATTTCATGTTATTTTATTTTACTACATTTTTTAGTCAACTTGTCAATTCAGTTTTGACAATTTGCTTTTAGAGCATTATTCTAAACGTTCATTTAGGCACTGATTATAAGATCTTTATTCAATATAATGATTTGTAATTATTCATTGTTGCATAAATATGTTACCATTTATTGGTTGTTTTTCCGATACCCCTTCCAAAAAAATTAATTTGAAAAATCCAACATAAAAAGTACATTGGAGTGAATAATTTATACATTAATTATTGGGATTTAGATGTTTTTAAAGACAAAATTTTGATGCCAGTTAAATTTAAAGATTGAAATAAACAAGAAGTAAAGAAAGTCATAATACAACACACAGTTTCATTGACATAAAATTTTTTAAATTAAATTATTTTTTACCAAAAATAAATTCATTACAATTAAAACAAGGGACATTTCATTAAATTCATTAATTTTTCGCAAAAATAAAAAAAAAATAAGATGATATAATGAACGAATAAAATAAATAAATAAACAAAATTAAACATAGTTCCGAAACAAAACGAAAAGAAGGAAAAGTTGTCACTTCCTTAATCAGTATAAAATATATACTTTTTAAATTTTTCTACTTAAAGTCATTAAATTATACAAAATAAGAAAAAGAAAGAAAAAAATTATAAAGAAATGAGAGAACAGTAATTTAGTTTCGTAATTTGAATGAAAGAACTGTTTAAGATGACTAATGAATACAGGAGTCGAGAGAGCATTTGAAATGTTTCGCCATTAGTTTATACGCCTAAGATGCCGGTTTGCGAATAATAACGCGATATGTTTTGATGATTACTCGCAAGACCAAAGATAAGCTACATTCTGTATTGGATTGAGACAACCAGCCTTGGCGATCAATTTTTTCATTTTTTTTTTCTTTTTTCCTTTTTATTTTATTTTTTTTGTTTTGTTTTTTCTTGTTGCGGGATTAGAAGCGCTAACTTAATTTACTGGCAAGAACGGAGGCTACGATGATGATCACAACCACCGCGATCAGTAACAAAATGCAAATTTTTCGACGAAACTTCCTTTGGTAATTGCTAGCTTTTATTAATTGCTGTGCCCCTAATTCCACGTTTCCATGCACATTTTCGATATTGTTCTCGATTGTGTCTGCACCAAACAAAATGTTATTATTTCATTTCTCTGTCGATACTTAAATAATATGTAACTCTATTTATGAAACGTATTTTAAAATATATTTTCTGGAATCATCTATCCATTACTATATCATTATTTTATTTAAAAATAACAAAATATTATGTTAATTTTTCTTAACAAACAAATAGTCAAAGTGGAATAAACATTTTAGAACCATTAATCATTAAACAATTTATAATTTAACATTATCAAGATATGCGATGAGACATCTATCCCTAAATAATACAATATTTAATGTTGTTTAGATTATATATAATAACAATTGCAAATGCTGTAAATACTTACTTATGAAATCACCTTGTTGGTTCACTAAAGCTCCCAATTCGCGCATAATTTGATTTACATCCAATATATCTCCCTCAATCCTTTTTATTCTTTCAGCCCGTTCCACTATTAGCCCATGTTCAAATTCTAACTCTCTGTTTAATTATAATTTATTACCAATTAAACATTTATATATATAAACATAAAAATATAATAACATAATACAGTTTCTTATTGATGAATGCAAACTTTACCTTTGTGATGATCGTTTATCATCTTCCTCTTGAATTTGAATCAAACGCTCTTTTTCATCATCCCCAGATTCAACTTGATTATCAGAACCATTAACAGTTACTAAAATGTGTCTTTTTAGTTTTTCGGCAATACACTGAAAAATAATTGTTGTAAATTATATTTTTGGATGGATGGATTAATTGTTATATTAAATAATTAAAGTGAAATCACAGTCGTTTATTACTAGATTAATGTATTTTTAATTATTTTCACAGAATAATTTAATTGTTAAAATTTCTCAATGATAAGCAATTTATTCACAATGGGAGATATTGGTTTAGTGCAAAATATTCACTTTTACGATGTGTAACCCTGTAAAAAAAATTTAGCTGGGATCTTACATAGGAATTTGGTACCGGAAATCAGCTTGTTTCCTAGGTAGTTATAAGATTTTGCCTAGTTTCCTGGCTGGGGTCTTAGATTGAAAACAAGTTGATTTCTGATCCTAAATTCCGACCTGGAACCCAGCTAGGAAACTAGGTAACATCTTATAATTACCTAGGAAACTAGCTGATTTCTACGGATGATGGCCAAATCCTATCATCAGGATACTAGGCAAAATCCTGTAACTACCTAGGAACTTACCTAGGAAACTAGTTGATTTCTGATCCTAAATTCCGACCTAGGGCACTAGGAACTAAACAAGAACCTATAACTACCTAGGAACCTACCTAGGACAACAGCTAATTTCCGGTGCCAAATTCCTATGTAGGATCCCTTTTAAATTTTTTCGAAGTGGAAAAAAACGATTTCCAAAAGTTGAGCTATATTACATGATAAAAGTGCTGTTTTAATAGTGATATAGTTTTTCCCGTGTTAAAAGAATCGTTTATCATTTCAAAATTGTTAATATTAAATCATTTAATACAAATAAATTAAAACACCCTAACTCCGTGACTAAAACACTGCGATATCACCTTAAAAATATTATTAAATATATAACAATATGAATTTTGTATACCTTTTGCATGTCAGAGTACCTTTGCAGGGCATCTTTAAAGTCTGTCGTCAGTTTTTCAATTTGTAGCTTCTGTTGTTTATCACCCCTTCTCATAAGAACAGTAAGTCTTGCAATATCTTTACTCGTTTGTGTTACTACCTGAATTGTGCTCATCTGAGTAATGTGCCTGTAAGAAAAATATTAAGTAAATTAATATAATAGTATTATTTGAAATGCTTTTTACTTACTTACCCTGGTTGAAAGAAAAACCTAAAATTCGATCTTTAAACACTGTGAAAAATGTAACCAAAATTTTGGATACTTTTTATGAAATTTCATATAATATTGTTCTTGAAACATCACAATTGTCCCTGGCACTGAAATAGTAAAGTTTCATAGTGTTTTAGGCTCGACTTTTCAAGGTAAAACTTTATCTTTTTTCTTCCGATACAAACCAAAAACACTGTGAATCTCTATTATTTTTGTGCCAGGACAATTGTGAAGTTTCAACAACAATATTATATGAAATTTCATATATCATATCTGAAATTTTGGTTGCATTTTCCATATTGTTTCAAGCTCGAATTTTAGGGGTCGAAACTTTGTGTTCTTTAAACCAGAGTATGGAGGAGATTTTAACATAAATGTTCAAAACTGAATATGAACAACAACACAGTGAATAATCAAAAATAACTTTGTGCGATAAAGTAAAAACAGAATAATAAAATAGAGTGTACATTCATATTAATACACTTATATATACTTAAAATGTAATTAATGTATTTAGTATCAATTGTCGATATTAGTACCGGCTGTTTAATTAAATAAAACAGTTTAATACAAATTATACTACATCTATGAAAGTTATTTATCAAAATGAATAATGGAAATAAAATTGGTTAAAACCATTTAACAAAGTTTATCTCATTATAATAAAAACTCATCTATTCTTAGTAAGCTTCCCCTCAATATTTTAAGAAAAAGAATCCAGTTATTTTACCAATAATTCATTTTACATTAATCATAATGATTTTACATTAATTAGAAGAAAAGTTTTTTTTACAAACAGAAATCTATTAATATATTCTGAAATAACTTGTCCGATGCATAACAAGTGTAATAAAGGAAGCAAAACATTTGCTTCTTTTTTTTCTAGAAAAAAACATTTTATTATATTAAAAGTGGAAAAAATCTTTAAAAGCAATACTATCAGATTCTTTTGGTAATTTAGTAAACAAGATCTTTCCCCTAAGGAATGACAGTTCACAATAAAGATATAATTTTTCATCCTGAGGGAATGTGAAACGCCATTTTTCTGAAACTCCCTAGAGATGGAAATGGCGTTTCCTTCCCCAAGTGACGAAAAAAAGTTAATTTGTACTCTTATTACAATTTCATTTCCCTTATTCTATAATTTAAATTTAATTTTAAAACAAGAATAAAACAAATTATTGAAAAATGTATAAATCAGAAAAAAAATATATCATTTATACTGTCAAATATTTCTTACACTTTATCCCTGAGACCTTGATTATCTTTACTCGTTCCAACATTCCTGAAAGCTCGTTCGAGTGTGCGCCAGCTATCATTTATAGAGTAAATGTTGGTCGTTATATTTTCGCTTAGGTTATAAAGTTCGGTGGGACTGAACCCCACGTCAGGTACATCAGTTCTTTGGTCTGTAGACCCATACGTTTGAGAGCTGTGTGCCATTCTGAAAAACAAAAAGACCCAATTACTGATCCAATTTTTAACAGAATAAGTAACTGATTAAAAAGAAGAATAGAATTAAAAACGAATCAAACGAATGTATCCATATATAAAAGAAATATTTAAGAACCAATCAAATTAAAATAATTTTACCATCTCCCTCACTTAAAAGAAAAAAAAAGTGCAAAAATTCATCCTTATCCCTTAGCAAGAAACAAGAAAAATTTATTACTTATTTTTTATTTATTTATTTATTAATTTACATATATATATATATATATAAGGACACTTTCAGTGTCCATTAATTATATCAATAAAATACAGATTTAAGTAAAAGATGGTCCAAGTGTACGATATAAAAGTTCAAATATATAATAAAATATAAAATTGAATAAAAATTTCTCGCTCGTTGGGAAGAGCACGAAAAGACGGTATTTCACGAGTATAACACGATTAATGACATAACGCGTTCGCGTTCAATAAAATAAATATACAATGATAGGGTGGTGGGAAGTGCGTTTACACAAAGGCAACAACGGGGGATAGAGACATTTTTTACTCGGCCATGGTGCTCAGGACAACTCGTACGGACCGTAGGAACGTTTGGTCGGTTTCACCAACCGTCCAACGGAAGGGCGAGGATAACGTGAAATTAATTGCAAAAATCGCCGACCGGTCGAACCAGGCGAAATGGTGCATTTGTAGGTTCGGTTTCGGTGGGGCCAGTCTACCGAGGCCTCGACTGTTGACAATTATATCGCTCATACGCGGGATTCACGCGCGAACACACGACCTACCTGTTTAATTTAGTAGCGCCGTAGTTACTGTCGCGTCCGCCTACACGTCTACGTGACGATCGTTGCCGAGTTTCGCATTTGAAATCATAAAAGAAGTTACCAAAGGAGTGCGCCTTCTAACTTGGGAAAATGACAGTTGTCTAAACCAGGCTCTGCAGCACCGGAGCCGTGCACCTAGCTTTATCTTTTTCCCCGTCACAGCCTTTCCCCCCCGTTACGACAGACGTGCGCTCTCCGCCAGTCGTGTTGCGCCGACTGCGCAAGTCCAGTTGCGTCCTTTGTGTCCGAGCGCGCGTTAATTCAAACTCTTTTTTCTTTAAATTGGATTTTAATGACCGTGCTTGTTTTGGGTTAATTTAATAATGACGGGGTAAAGGTCTAGTTTAGGGATAGATTGTCGTAGATGACTTAATTAAGGGATATAATAATTTTTTTAAATGTAACGAAACTAACTTTCATTGACTAATTCAAAATTAATTGTCTTAGTTGTTTTTATATCAATACTTTTAATATTTTGCACTAGACTTTAGCCAATGATGGATTATTAATGATATACTAGTAATTTTAATAATGATATTAATAATTATATTTTAATTCATAGTGATAATAGCAATGTTATTTGTATAGTTAATTGTTAATTTATTAATTAAAACTTTTTTTTGTAAATTATACCGCAAAAAAAATTAAATAGAAAAGAATCTAAATTTAATGATGGACAGAATAGAAATTAACTGAATAAATGAACCGTTTATAATCAAAAATTAAATGTCTACAAGTATTCATTAGAGAACTAAATACATCAATGGCAATATTATCATTGAGTTTTTCAATTTAAGGTGATGTTCAAAGCGCATTCCCTAATAGAAACAAATATTTATAAAATATTTGTGGTAAATATTTTATAATTATTAAAATGTCCACCGTATAATGTTTATATTATATTCTATTTATATCTCAAAATGTTTATATAATATTGCACTATATTATGTGAAATATTACATTACTATTACAAAAATATAATCATGCTGACATTTGAATATTTAAAAAATATTTATATTTTTAAAAATAATATTGATAAAATATCATATAAATATTATGCGCTATTAGGTTTGCAGTATCGACTGTGATGTTTTCATTTATAAAAATGAAACGGATAATAATTTTCTAATATAATGACCAGACAGCCATTCTACAATGTTAGGAGAGTATTAAGCTCTTTGAACATCACTTACAGCCATTCTTCGATAGAGATTTGTTGTTATAAATTATTTGTAACATTTAATTCAAATAAAAAATTAATTATAAATGTTCAACGGTTAACTGGAATCGTTTTAACGCAACATTATAATGTCGCAACGTTTGCAATGACATGAAACGAAGAAAAAAGTGAGCAATAAAATGACGGGATAACAAATAATAGTTTAATTAGGATTCAAAAATTGCCGCGCGTTCGATCGACCCTGCGCAGTGAGCGTGACCACTGTGATTGGGTGGACGAGCGTTTGGGTGGACAACGGCGCCCTCGTGACCGCGCTAGTCAAACGAGCGACTGGCTCAGAAGTGTAGCGCGTGTCACACTCGTTAAAGCTCATTCGCGTGCGTAAAATCATCGGAAGAGGTGCTCGTGCTAACAAGAGTCGAAGAAAAACAAACTAATCGGCCGAGCGAGGAAAGCGCCCCGAACAAATCGAGCCGCGGCACGCGAAAGCGTTGTCCTATCGCGCAATCGCCGCTTTTACCCAAGACCGCAGCGATCGCTGCGGGAGCCACCGAGTACCACCGACTACCTGCGAAAGCCACCGCCAAACGACGACCGTCGACCGTGAGTATCCATTTTTCTTTTATCACGCTCGCGTTTTCGTGGTCATCACAGAGATGCCACGTGACGCAGCGGTGCTTCCGCGAGCAAATCGCCGCGGCACCGCGCCGCTCGCTCATCGAAAACGATCGAATATTCTGGAGCGATCGGGGGCGCGCACGTTCGATGCATGCGTCACGTCCGCGGCCCGCTTCGACCCAGCTCGCCCAAGCTTGCCTCTTTCTAACCTCAAAATTGTCACATTTTGGGACGCCACGACCACGGTTCGGGGACGCCGACGCCCACGGGCCCGCGGGCCTCCTTTATTCGTCCGCGTCTCGCTTTGACATTTTCACCACCACCGCCGCGGGTCCGACATTTTACTCCACGCTCCTTTGTCTCGCTCATTATCAAGCATTCGTCTTCGCCTCAACGTCCTCTAACCTAATTAATTCCTAATCATTGGAAGTAAGGCTCGTTCCGTTTTATTTCCCCATTTTTTATCCTTCGTGTCCGAGCTTAACAAACGAATTGCAATCACGACAAAGGCGGATGTATGTAAATGAGCAATCGTGCGAGTGAGAGGGACGCGCGAGGAGAGAGCGTGGGAGAGAGAGAGAGAGCGAGTGAGGGGGCGATACGGAGGAGGGACGGAGGGAGAAAGAGAGAGAGAGCGCGAGCGAGAAGGTGAGAGAGAGGGCGCAGTTGGGAGGCATCGAACGCGAGTCGCATAAGTCCCCGACCGACGGAGAATTCCGAAATTAGTCAGCGGCAGCTGCTGCGGCGGTGGTGGTAATCTCGCGGCCAGAGGCTCCATCGAGCTTTCGTCACTTTGACAGGTATACGCCCTAATCCGCCGTCGCTGCCCTTGCCCTGATTGCCAACGTTCCGCGACCCCCTTTATAACCTTTTACCTGATTTATTTATTTATTTTTTTTTTTTTAATTTTTATCACGCTCATGCACGTATATATAGCCAAAGGTTATTGATTTTGAGTGGGACTCCGGGACCAATGATTTTTCAGAGTCGAATTATTGCCACATCGGCGTACCAATTAATTTTGTTGTACTTGACCCATTAAGGAAATTGAATTGTTGATAAATAACTTTAATTCTGCTTTCAATTCTCTTAGAATATATATATTTTGTGTTTTTTTTTATCGTAGGTTGTATAGTTTTAATTAAATCTCTGGACTTTAATGTGAATTTAAAATTAGTTTTTAATGATTTATTAATAAATTTAATTTGATCCGATTCATTTCATTTAATAATAAGTGTGTCAAATTATTAATTAAGAATGATACCTACAATTATTTCCAAAGTAAAAAAAAAAAACAAGTTTCATTTTTAGATTTCCATTTAAATGCCGTATATATCTTGTTCTTTACAAGACAAATATTGTATTATTTGGAAAGCAAATAATTGAATTAAAATTCTTTGGTTAATAAATATAGACGCACAGTTAAGAGCATTATGTTTAGTGTAATTAATTACACACTTGAATAGTTGAAATACATAAGTAGCCAAGTGGGACGAAAAATCGATTTTTAGATTTCTGGCTTGTATTGTACTATGAAGCAACCCTCATTTTATATACCTGCCAAGTAACAAGCGGTCTCGATAAAGTTTGACAAAATTTTGACAGATTGCACACGCGCCAAATGAAATTACTTTTTAATTTATTGAAATGTTTACTTTTCAATAAACATTTGTCAATTATCCTTTATTTTGTACTTTTAAATACAACTTATTACATTAATAAAACATACAATATATTTTTTTAAGCGCATAATGAGAATAAATTTGTGTTGTCATTGTATTCGTTCAATTATTTCGCTACAAATTTATTAATAAATCATTGATTGGTACTGTTGTTTTTAACATTATTTATAATAAAGTCTGCGCTTCTATATTTAAGATTCCATTTTATTTAATTGAAACTTATTAAATCTCGAGTGACTGTAAATTAATATAGATTATTTATTTCCATTGTGCTAAAAGTGTAATTTAAACATGGAATAGTTTAGAGCCGTTACGTCATTTTGAATTACCTGGTTGATTATGTTTCTTTAATCACTGCAACATTAGTTCATTTTATCAGCAGACTACATTTTATTCTTTCTTATAATGATGGTTCATTAAATATTATTAATTTATATGATTGATTTAAATGACTTTTACGTATCGTCCATTTTTCTCTCTATGTAATACACATATCATATTAGTTACGTAGAATTTTATCATCAAATTTTTTTTTCAAATTATGTTTAGATTAATTTAATATAATTGGTTTAATACAGGAATTTTTTCTTGTTCTTCATACTTCTTTTAAAGATTTCTGGAACAAGTAGGGTAAACAGATTGGATGTATAAAGTCAAGTATCTAACACCTACTTTGAAACAGAAATATAAACTATAGTTTCCCTTATATATTATTGTCACCTTTATCGTCATGAAACTATATTTGGTGAATTGTCTATTTCGTCAATTTTATTGGGGTTGTCTTGATGGTACATTTATTTATATTTATAGATAGGGATAATTCCCTAATCCAGATTGTCAAGATCTTTTGGCACTTCTTCCTCTATTAGGCTCCTATTATATTTGAAATTGTCCTGAATTTTCAAGAATAAAAGTTTCCCTAAATATAATAACAAGTGATGGATCAAGTGATACTTTAAATTGTTATTATTAACTTATAAACCAAAATCTAAAGGAACAAATGAGCGTGTTGTATTTACATGGAAGCTTTCAAAATTGTGGTTGTGAAAGGCAACAGAGAGAATTTAATTTAGGATAAATAGGTTTTTGAAAGCGAACGTTTACGTAAGCAAAATGAGTCGAATCAATTAAACTGCTCCAGCATTATCTTGAAATGTGTCCGACATTAACCTCTGTCTGCTGACGTATCTGAAAATGTCTTTGTCACAACGAAACAACCGGTTACTTGTTCCAAATTTCATTGCAAACAAATAATAATCGTACACATAATCTTTACACCGCGTTGCATCCAGTTTTTGCGCTTATCTATCCGGGTCCTTTTAATGTGATAATTCAGAACAATTGGCGTTAAAATGAAAACTGGAGCAATATCCTCAAACGTGTCGTAGATGGATTAAAAGAAAAAATAAACAAAAACTGAAATGTGAGAATGCGTCATTGATAAATTCCGATTTCAGAATACATATATTTTATGAGTCATGCTTGTATTAATACAAGTCTTTGTAATATTCTTAAACAATAACATACAATATTCTTATTCGATAAAATTCATTGGACTCAATGTGGATTAGTGTAATTGGAAAAATTATTAAAGAAAATGGTGACGTCCAAGATGATACAATATTGCGCAATACACATTTTAAATGTAAATAATCTATGAGTAAATTTTTATCAAGCCTCATGAATAACTAACTGCGATAAATGAATATTATTATTGACATTTATTCGCTTAAATTGAACATTTCCAAATGTAATTATTTTACAGTTCGTCCCATTTCGTTCAGTTTATTTGCATAAAACATTTAATCAATAATTAATTAACAATTTAAATAAAATAGAATAACAGAATATGCTGTAAAAATATAATACAATTCACGTTTATTTGTATTTATATAAATTCATTATTTTCATGGTTAATTTTTTCAGGGCAGAAAAATATATATAATTTTAGATCGAGTATTTGTAGATTTTCATCAATAAATTGTCAGTGCACCGAGAAAATAAGTAACAAGAAAAAAAATAACAAACAAAATTATTATACTGTATCAAAACGTGGGGACAAAGTTTGTTTATATGTCTTATTTCTTATATATTATAGAAGAGGTTATAAGATAAACAGTCATTTTTATTACACCGAATAATATAAACTTGTACAATTCTCATAACCTCTTTCAAACTCTACGCGTAAATATGACAAGAAGGTTGACTTTGTCCCCAATTTTTTAAATGTCATAATAATGTTTAACCTAACTTTTTTTTCTCCATGCATATGTCAGCTTTTCAGTAAAAAGTACCGTTTTCTAAAAGAGAAAATTTCCGTTTTAAGTAATAAGCATTACATTTAAAAACTGGTACCTTTGCTTTTCTAAACATTAAAATTCATTCAAAGATTGACAGCTATCTAAAACATAGTTAAAAACAATAACACTACCCGTCACACTTTTCTCAATGGGTAAAACAGTTTTTATGAAATCTTGGCTAATTACATTATCGATTATTATTAGAATTATTTTGTAGAAAGATTGCTCGTACGCTTATGTATTCGAAGGTGAAAGATGAGCATAAAGAGATACCCCGAGTCGCGCGCGCGCGCGCATACACATGCATTGAATACGCGCCACGTGAAACTATGAGGACAAAGGACGCGAGATAAGGAGGCGCGCGACCTCGCGCTCAATTAAGATTGGAAAATTTTGTTCGCGAGTTTTCGACATTGTCAATGGGAGGCGTCGCTGTCAAATTCCCGCGCAATTGTCACGCGTCGAAAATACTTTCGGTCTCACCGTTCGTGGCGTTTCTGTAAAGGTCTTGTTAATGGCCTTTGGACATGAGGAAAAGAAAAAAAAAAAACTGCGACAAAGAAGTGCCATGGCTCATCTCTTTTTTTTTTTTCTTCTACTATTATTATTCAACGTCAATCGCATGGCGAGGATTCGCGGTAAAAAAACAAAGTTGACAAAGTGAATGATTTGAAAAAGATGTCGAAAAAAAAGCACAATTTGTTCGCCGCAATTGAATCTGCGTTTTGTTTCTCTTCGATAACTGAACGTTGCGCTTCGATAAATTCCATTGTTGTTTTATAATTAGCGAAACGAGCCGTGCTATGATGTTATTGGTTTTTTCTCGGATTTTTTTTTGTTTATTTACTTTTTTTTTGTATTCCATATACACGTGTCAAGACTTAACGGTTTCGTAAAGAACGGATTATGCTTTTTATATGCATAATATTGATAAAATTAATTATTCATGCGCGACGATATTCTCCTTTCATATTTTAATGTTTTAACTTCATTTTTAATATACATATGTATATATTTTATTTCCTATTTATAGGAAAGTTAAGTAGATTTTAATTGAATAATATATGTTTATACGTGAAATTATTAAATATGATAGATGGCTTTTTTTTTTAAACGATTATAATTCAGTGGAGTATTAAGTAAACAGGGGAAATTTTTATTGTTTTTCTTAGAATTGTGTTTATATTCGTACATTTTGAATAACGAAGATTGATTAAAAATAGCGAATGTGCTTGTTATATTAAATTTTATTACAGTTCTTATAAATTTTATGAATTTGATCATCAATTTCTTTTCTTTTTATATACGAGTTATCGTATAAATTAAATTGACTTTATATTAAACAAATTCACCTTTACTTATAAATGAAAATTGAATTAAATTAAAGTAAATTTATTGAAAAATACTAATTTAAGCTTCTACCTCCATAAAGTAAAAATGTCCTGTTAAATGATATACAATATTATTATACAAGATATTACTTAACAAGAATTCCACTGCATTTTTTACAAAATCTATGTCATAAAGACTTTACAAGGCTTCAACTGCAATCTTTGACGGTCATAAGAAAAAGAGAGAAAAAAAAAGTGAAAAAAGGAAGAAATTACTCGTGAACATCACTTCCTGCGGAGTACACTGAGAGAAAAATTTTTGAAAAAATTGTATTTTAAAAATATAATGGACAAAGTCTAAAAAGTACAATAAAAAATTATATAATGTATTCGTAAAAGAAAATATGATTTTTCACTTTATTTTCACAAAAATTTACACATTTCTGAATGTATTGTACAATATAATTTTTTATTGTACTTTTTGAAAGATTATCCGTCATGTCCTCAAATTACAATAAAAAATTTCAATTTTTCCACATCTTTTCTCTCAGTGTAATAATAATCTACGCAACTTCGGCTGCTACAGGGAAAAAAATATGAAGTGCACTACTAAATTTTTATTTAAATTAGATATATTGAGGTTATGTTCAATCCCCTATAGAATAAGTATACAGTTGAATCAGCCATGCAGTTTATGTAACGTTTAAATATATTCAATTTTATTTAATTTAATACACTGATAGAAATATATGCATGGTACAAGTATACATATGCTTAACCTAGCTATATTATATGCTTAAAAAATTGACAGGTATATGTATACTCCTGAAAGGTATGCGTATGCCTATAAGAAGCATACGAATTCTTGAGCAAAGCATTTGAATTTATATCATAAATATAC
>JABFPN010001886.1:0-25581 GCA_022817305.1 Leptoteleia sp. ZL-2020 | reverse complement strand
TGTGAATGTGCGCGCGCGTGCCTCCATGGATGATCGCTTGAGCTCTACGGGGCTCGCGATTATCGCATGTTTTTTCTATGTCGCGTTTTTATTTTTTTGATAGGTTGGAGGTTGACGTTCGCGTCAAAATGTATTGGCATTGGTCTTAATTACTTTGCGTTGGGAACAATAGAATTATTAACCGAGAGAAATGATAAAATTATAAACTGAATACTGCGCTATTGGAGTGGCAAGTTTCAATTGGACTAATTTTTTTTACGCGGGCATTATTATTGACTTTTCATATTCAATACACTGAGAAATTTTTTTATGACAAATTACTATAATTTACAAAAAATCTTGAAGAAATAATTCTTGCTCCAAAACTAGGATAAAAATTGGTGTAAATCAGTTGGATAAAGTTTGCTGTAAATATAAATAAAAGGGGAAGGTGACATAAGACCATGAAACTTCGTCATAAATTATATACTTTTATTAAATTTTAATTATGTTTAATTTAGCTTTTTGAAATTTACTTATAATCAAGAATTGTTGGTACCATAATCCAAATTAAAATAGTTTTCCTCTTAACGGTACGAAAGTTTCATAACGAACTATAACTTTATTTATACAAACGTTATCTGTTTCCTAATTGAAGGTAACTTTAACTTTCGAAGTGACGTAAATATATATATATATATATATATATATATGTATATATACACATTGATACATTCAATATGAATTACTATTATACACACATATTTCATTATTCAAAGAGCTGAACAATAAAGAAATATCTTTTGTATTGCACTCAATGCAAGGGAGATAGTTACTCAAATATCCGCTGTTAAAATTTCTATTAATTATAATAATAATTCGGAACAGACTGTTTATAATAGGAAATTTATCTAAGTTATAAGTAAATGACACGGTGCTGATTATACTAAAAACTTTTATCTTCTAAATTGTACCCCAGTAAAAATGAAACTCATATGGTCCATATATGTATTAGGAACTTCATATAAGAAAATAAAAGAATCATATATGGACATGCATGCTTTTTCTCAGTCGATATGTGGCTATATATGGTAGCTATATGGCAATAATTGATATAATATTCTATTCATATACAGAATCAATCATTTCCTTATATTGAAATCAATTATTACCATGTATCAACCATATATATGGCCGTATATGGCCATATATGAGTTAAGAAAAAACATATATGTCTATATACAATTTTTTTTATTTTCTTTCATGAAATCGTTAAAACATATATGGACCATATATTTCATTTTTACTCAGGCAGCTTTCTGTCCAACACAAAAACATGTTACAATAATAAACAGACGAAGCCTTATAAAGCCACGGAAAGTTTTCAGTGGGAAAAAAAATATTTGATAAATTGTATTTTCTTATTTAGACTAGGATATATATTGTCTATATACAGGTGCAGTGTACATTATAACAGTGATAATGGTATGAAGTTTGTAAAATGAAAAAAATGAAACTTTTGAATTTCAAAAGAAATCAAATGGCTATGATTCGAGGGGAATTGCGAAGGGAAATTTCAGTAACACTATAAAGATGCTGATACTGAGTGCTTGGCGCTTCAGCCATTAGCTCCTTAAGTCGGGATTGTAAGCTTAAAAAGGATTTGGCCGGGCAGCGTTTTAAATATAACGGCCAGGTTAGTGAGAATGTGCAAAACTGGATTCTTACTTGAACCGTTTTTAAAATTTTCGAGAAAACGTCGCAATTTGAAGGCGAGCATTTGTAATGCTTTATTAAAAGCCGTCTTGTCTTCGGATAAAATTAAGACATTCCGAGTAATTAGACAATTTAGGTAAGAGGGATGAAATTTTGTCTCATACGGTGGGGATATAATGGATGAACACTTGGCAACGCTTGCCGTCAAAGCTGTCGCGGGGAATGCTAAAATTGAAACAAAGAAAATCTACGTTGACTTATTTTAAAATTGTCAGTTGAAATTTGTAAAAGGCAAGATGTCATGTTCGTGAAGCGAAAAACACCCAGATCGAATCTCGACTGATCAATTATTATGCATTTTGCGAGTAATTTTACAGCGGGGATAAATGAAATTTAACTGCTTTGACATTCCCGTCGTAATTTTGATAATAAAGTTTTTGCAATATTTTCATCAATTATCTCTCTCTTTTTATACATTTGATTTAAAATTGAAAGTGAACTTGGGCTCGGAAAATCTCAGACAAATTTTATTATAAAAATAATAATAAGAAACATTGTTAAATGGAACTTTCAAGCTCAAAATTCTGGTATTTACAGTAAAATTTTCTGCAAATTTTCATCATTAATTTTCATTCAGATACATGTCAGTTTTTCAATAAAAATTACTGTCCTTTAAAAGCAAATGCCTTATTTTTAATTTTATATTAAGAATTTCCTTTTTAAAAAATGGTAATTTTTATCGAAAAAACTGAATCTGAAACAATGTTAAAAAGCAGAAATATTTTCGGTCACATTTTTCTTCAGTGCAGTATATTAAAATTAAATTATATGATTTAATACAATTATACGAAATATAATTCGACTGTAAATGTTTCATAACGTTAGGACGAATAATAATGTGACCGCAATGTCATCACCGCAACACTGCTGTGGCATTATTATGATTTTACAGTGACGTCGCTTTTGGCACGTGACACTTTGATCGCGGTGGGTCGTAAAAAGAGGATCCCTCGGCTGACTCACGAGTGACTCGCGCATGACACTGATGTCATGACGTCACGGTGATATCGCAGCTTGTTTTGCCCAGAAATGCGCGATTCGCCGAAAGTTCATTGGCAAAGTTTTCACTTTAAGACTCTCGGCGATGTTTCCAATGTGGGGTTTCGTGATATTAAAATGATATCGCCGTCGACATTGTATACCGATCGCTTAACGACGTTGATTCGGAAGCCGAAATTGATTTCGCTGCAAATTGTTTTTGAACTTTAAATTCACTCTTAAATCGACTCTTTTCAACGATTTATATTCATAGTCTTCGGGGGGAAACACATAACCGCTTCCTGCTTGTTTAATTTGGGCGTAAAAGTAATGTATTTGTAATTTGATTCAGAGTCCTGTTGGTTAGATTTGAATATGCTTTTGGGTTATTGTTATTAAGTAATTTAGTCTTATTTCGGTGAACTATTTAACGGGTTAAGTTTATAGAAATTTTGGCAGATAATTTTGCGAGACAAGAAATTATTTTTTTTTTTATATATATATATATATAAAAGTATAGCCTCTTTTTATGATTAAATTCCGTGAGAATTATTTTTTGTAAATTATTTTATCGATTATATTTTATTTATTTTCGAACTCTTCCGATTGGGAGATAATTTATTCATAATTATTTAATTGCAGAATGAATAGTAAAGCGTGTTAAAAATACTATATAATTTATTATAAATTATTGGCGTTCTTTAGGTTGTTACCTTAACTTAACGTATTAGTAAAAGCGCAGATTTGGATGGGAAGAAGAAACGAAAAATTTAGTACAAAGAATGCGCGGCACTAAATACTTACTAAACGCCTACGTGATATACTGCAAGACAACGTGGCATGTTTTGCTAAAGTATACTATTTATTTTTACACGTAACTTTATAAGATAGCCAATTTTTCTAATCTGTTCGGACTAAACTAGTCTCCCGTAGAATTATGAGATCACTTTTCCGGGTACAAACATTTCAATATTTTAAAGTAGAATAGCTTTAAATTCAAGATTAAAATCATTGTTATAATTAAATTGCTGTGGGCCTAACATTTAATGCAATAAGATGATTGATTGAACATATAATAGGAAACGTATATTAATTTAAGAACTGTATTAACTTCATTCAAATAAATAGTAAAACTAATATAGTGATCTAATAGTTATCAGCAAAGTTTGATATAGTCAAATACTAATTGCATAACAAGTATAACCACTCATGAAATTTAACCAACGTCTATAATTACTAAAATCAATTTCAGCATATAAAGTATTAAAAAGTCCTCATTAACGTCCACCGATGTAACGATCTCATAAAAAATTATAAAGACAATTGCAGGGAAGGCACCTTTTATTTATTTCTTTACTGCTACATTTATATTAGATAAATTTTGCATATAAATATATTACAATTTAATATTAATATTATATTACCATTTCTTATGAATAATACATTAACATTATTCGTGAACATTTATTCACATTAATGGACGTATAATAGATTGAATAGCGAATTACGATCATTCGATACGGATTATTATTTCTTAGAATAATAATTTTATAATTTAATTACGGTATCGTATCATCGTTTGGTATTGTACGGTGTTGAAATTGAAACAAATGCATTATTTAACGGAGAATGGGAATTCTGAAGTAACTGAAATAACATTGTTTTTTTTTTCCTTTTTTTGGTAAAATGGCGCTTTTATTTTTGTGTGACAATTATGAAGCGAAACAATGAAACATAGATATCGTTAGTAGTTATCGATAGTTCGAATAACCGATGTGATTGCTGTTGCTCTTTGTTGAAATGAAATCGAAACATGAGCAATGCTCTAGTTTACATCTATGGTTAACTGGTTCTATTCTTCGTTGCAATTTGGATGTACAATTTGTATGCGTTAAGGAGCTCTTGGTTTATTTATGGCGTAACATTTGGGATTATGAATATACGATTGTTTGTTACTGTTTTATTAACTATAAAAAGATTAAAATTAATTTTCAATTAAAGTACGTTACTATTAAGTTTTTAGAGTTAAAGAAAGGTCAGAGTTCACTATTTTCAACTGTCGATAATGGCCAAAAAGTTGCCAAAATATTTATATTCAAGAGATATTTTAAAATGCTTGAAAATGTTTTTGGTAGATACGAAGAATACACAAATGTGTTCAATCGAGAAAAGATTCCTTTAGATATTTTGAGAAATATTTCTGAAATCACAGTTGAAAGACAGTTCGACCAAACTTTCTTATGTAAATACTTTTTCTATTTCTACGGTCTTCAGATAGTTTCAACGGCGATACGTAATTAGAATTGCTGTTTATTTTATTGCAAAATACTTCTCAAATCTTTTGCGAACAATCTTTTTCAATTTTCCGCAAAGTTTCTTCGTTTTTGTAGCAAGGGTGTCATTATTTTCGAAGGAATAACTCTTCTGCTATTGCATATGCACAGAAAAAAGAAATATATATGAAAATTTTATTGTTTTGTAACAAAAATTTGAGTATAGCAATTAAAACTCATACATTATTTTTGTAATCAGTAAAATTTTATATGTAAAAAAAAAAACATAATCTTACCACCAATTTGCCCATTTCACTTTCAACCTCATATATTAACCACATATAACCGTATATGTCCATGTATGAATTTTGTATTTTCTTCCTTTTATTGATTCCAAGATTTTATATCACTTTTGTGTTATAAATTGCTTAAAAATTCTGTAAATTATTACTTATAAATATTCCTTTGTTCAATATTATTTTCCTGCGTTCTCTGATTGAAGTAGCCGGGGGGAAAAATGCGTGCAAGTGGGGGAGGTATGTACAGAAATGCAGTGCGACCATACGTGGGGACTTACAGAAGCACACGAGCCCCAGCCACTGATCATTAAATGAAATTATTTTAATTAAATATCAAATTACTCCACGCGTCCGTCAGAGTGGGGTTCTATATTGTAAGGGAAAGTTCCATCGTATTTCTATGTCGTTTAATCTTCGCCGTTTTTTTTTTATTCTTCAAATTCAGCTCGTAACTGTTACTAGAACAGTACTTGTTGAGCCACCTAATGGCGCTATGAAAGTAATGCGAAACTTTTGTGGAGTAATTTTTCACTTGCCAGAGTCACCAGAACTCGGTCTGATCCCAGATTGCAAAACTTGCTCGAAGTTTGGTGCATCGTGCAAGCATCGCGATTTTCCTACATGCGAGCGACTGATTTCCTTCGGTATTTATGGCAAACAAAAATATCGCAATGTGACCAAAGTAATTGCGACCTTGTTAGTTTTCAAATGTGCATTGTTCCGATTTAAATATTTAATTCAATCGTAAAACTAAGAATTTTAGTAATTATTTGTAAACTAGATTTACATACTATATTGATTATGTATGGTAAAATTTGTATACTGAGAAAAAGTACGATATGTGTTAGTAAACAATAATAGTTTATTTCAATGACTCGTCAACTGGATACGCGTAATATACACGAAGAATGTCGCTCGGAATGCTTGTAATGAGAAAATTACTTGGTAATTATCAACAGAAAGTTCTGTTTATAATATTGATTTTTACGTTTTGTTTCTGCGCTTTGCAAAACTAGTTCGAAGTTTGTTGTTTCACATTTATTGTTATTATTGATAATAATATCATTATTATTATCATTATTATTGTTACTGCTATTGCTATTGCTATTATTATAATTATCAACGGAAAGTTCTGTTGATAATTGGTTATTAATTTTCTCATTACAAGCATTCTAAGTGACATTCTTCATATATATATATATATATTATACGTATCCAGTTGAGAAGAGAAAATGCTCAAATGAAATTATAACTTCGCAATTTTCATCTTTATTTAATAAACTTTTCATCGTAATAGCATTCCAACTGAAAAAAAAAAAAAAAAAAAAAAACTGCGCAAAAAGTCAGTAATGATAACAAGAGTTATTGTTATGTAAAAAATGTAATCGATTTTATTAATACAGTTGTTACTTTATTTTAAAAAAAAATGGGAAAAATTCGATGTTTTAGAATAACTTTCCAACATTTAAAGTCTGGTTAATTTCAGCAAAAAGCAATTTTTTTTAAATTGAAATTCGTAGAAAATATTAGTATTACTTAAAAAAGAATAATAATAATAGAAAATGGGAATATTCGTTCACCGGCTCGTATGATTAAAATTCTTCTTTAATCGACGACAAAGTTTGCAATAATATGTTAAAATAATAACATCGTCGTGTTTTTTCCCACTAAAATTGCAATTTATAATTTACTCAGTTACGACTTGTAACAATTATTCCATAAAAAAGATTTATTCGTTGCATTAAATATTCTTCAGAATTCCTTCAATAAAGTAACGTTGAATGTGTACTCGCTTATGCATGTGTGTACATGCCTCCTCAAACAGTGAATTGGAATCCGCTAAAACTCCAGACGTTAATGACGCGTGCAACTTGTTTGAGGTTTAACCCTTGGTTGCCACTGTTTTTTTGCTTACATCGTTACCGCACAGGGTCAAATTTACTCTGTAATTTAAAGGCCGCATAAAAATTATGTAAATTAACAAATTTCTCTTAACTAACACGCCGGCGCTTTAATTTCCCCGCGTATAATAATGGTCAGGATGGTATTTAGATCGTAACGTTACGAACGAAGTATTCTATAATTTCCCGACAAATAATAAGTCATTTATTGTGAAATGCTAAACTCGGAAAGCATTAATTTATTAATTGTAATTTGCTTGATAAAAAAATTTAACCCAAAATTTAATTCCACGTGGAAAGTATATTGTTGAACAAAAATATTAAAATTGAAAGTCGTAACAAAATTGTAAAATTTTAAGAACAATGCATACTTATATATATATATATATATATATATGTATTTTTTTTTTTGCTTTGCACATTTTCCAAATTTCATAATCACGGCTTTTAGTTTCTTCGTGAAACTTGAAAAGCGTATTTTTTTTATTTTATTATTTTTTTTTTTTTTGAGTACGACTAGGAAGTTGTGTACGTTCGCCGTTTCTTTTTTCCCCTCCGTGTAAGTTCATTTATATAATGCAAAATTTTGAAACGTAAAGACGGGCTGCATGAACTTTTTGAGAAATAAAAGTAATATCGCAGGGGCTATATTAGTGCCGAGGCCAGAGTTTAACGTGTGCTCAATTTAAAGGGTTAACACACGAATCTGGCGTCATAATTTGGCACTCGTTTGCAACTTTACGAAATAAATGCTCTTTTCTTTGCAGGCGTGCAAATTATATATGCACCCAGAATGTGAAATGATACTTGCGACAATTGCTTCCATGAGTACCATCCACTGCCTGAAAACAAAATGTCGCTTGGAAAAAAAGGAAATTTTAGCGATAAGTTTGACCTACATAAAGCGAAAATAAAGAAACGACAGAAAAAAAAGTGGCGTGGGGTAGGGGAGGGGGGTGGTAGGAAAGGAAAAAAGAAAGGAGGATGAGGATTAAGCCTGGCCCTCTGTCGGTTGGAAACTGGTGAGTGGTCGTGGGTTTACGGTAGCATCTGGGCGCCGTGGCAACCGACAGCGATCACGACCTCCCGAAGCCAAGTGTAAAAATTGCTACGGAGGCCCCCCAGTCGTTCGCGGTCTTTACGGCGCCGAAACACCACGATTAGCTCAAGCGCTTCAGTAATTACGCGACCTGAATCGCTCCGGCGTTCGGCGCCTTCGTGACCTCGCGACTACGGCCAAAGCCGAGGGCGGGCTTTCGTCTATCCCCATCCTCCTTTTATGTATCTATGCCGAACTTGCCATTAAAATCAGTGAAATTGGTTTATACCTGTCTTCGCTTCTACACACACATATATTCTCTCTCTCTCTCTCTCTCTCTCTCTCTCTCTCTCTCTCTCGCTCTCTCTCTCTCTCTCTCTCTCTCTCTCTCTCTCTCTCTCTCTCTCTCTCTCTCTCTGTTTATACTTGTTTATTACCCCAACCGGAAATTCTTTCTTTTGACAGTCAAAAACTATGGTATATTTTAAACTATTAATATTCTTTCATTATATATATGTATATATAAAATTTAACACTGAAAGTAATTGGTATCAGTAGTTCCTATAGTATCTGATAATAATTTTGTGATATATATACGTTTATAATATTTTTTATTGTATATGGTATTAAATTAAAGAAATGTTAGAAAAAATCTGACCAAAGAATAGAACTCGTCAGCTCACAGTCACCAGTCGCGCCCTCTACCACCACTCTAGGCCACGCCCCTTTCAGATTGACATTAGAGGTTGGTGAAGACCAAGGTTTTTCTAAACTCCTGCGTAGAATGGTTGTAAAGCGTGTGATTCTGAAGGAACGAGTTCGATCCTTCACTGAGAGAACAATTTTTCTAAAAATTGTAGTCTTTTTTTGTAATTTTGTAATTTGTAATTACAATCAAAAATTATAAAATGTGTTCATAAAACACGTAAATATTATTATTTTGCATTTTATTTTTACAAATGTTTTAAATACATTATACAATTTTTTATTGTACTTTTTGAAACCTTGTCCACCATGTCCTTAAATTATAACAGAAAATTACAATTTTTTCAACATTTTTTTCAGTGTTCATAACGACAATTTTTGCTGTTATCTTTTTTATTAAATATCTTTTCTAAATTGCAATATGTCATATTGTAGTGATTTTTTATAAATGTTCACATATCCCCCCCGAGTTATTGTAAAATATAGTTGAGCAATTTTGGCAGTATTTTATTAAGCATACGTCTTGATTTAACAAATATCGGCATTGCCAGTATTAGCGCCACGGACAAATTTTTAAGCACCGAAAAAGTAACTTTTATAATGAAGTTTTGCCCAACTTTTGAAATTAAAGTGTGACGTGCTAAAAATGTTTCGTTACAAAAGTTAAGCAACAATTCATTACAAAAGTTATACTTTATTCGACGTATTAAATTGTGTTTTGAAGTAAAGACAAAACTCTTATTTGAATTATTGCATTTAAACACTTGTGAATATAGATTATTGTGCTATTAAAAGAGTTAGATCATTCAAATTATATAGAATTAAATAATTGTTAAACGAATACAACGAGACTACGTGGACAACAAGACACGGTGATTTCATATATATGCAAGGAATATTAAAAAATCTTTGTCATTTTGGATACTGCGAAGTTGTAATACAATTTTTCCCTTCCTGCAAAATGAGTGATTTTTTCAATAAAACGGCAGCGTTGCACGTTAGCAGTGATAGGCAACCGTTATCGGAAAAAAATCAAATTAATCGCAAAATATCGTATCCCCAATTATTTTATAATTGCCAAATGTGGACAATTTGGCTTTTCAAAAATGCGTGGACATTTGGATCGAATAAAATCCTAATTCGAATTTCATACTCTGGAAAATTTTTTTTTTTATATTAGTAGATATGAAAAATTTGTGGGTTAAATGTTTAATTATTCGAATATATAACAATTGGATTAAAACGACAAAATAGAAAAGCACAATAATATATATATATATATATGTATAGAAATTAAAACTTTATATTATACGAAAAATAATAGGAATATAAAATATTTCCTTCATCAGTAATATTATTTAAAAGAGAATATTACAAAAAAATAACTTATTAAGGTTATTTGAAAAGTACTCATTTTATCATTAACAAATTTTTAATCACGAAAGGTACAATGCATAGTATAAAGATGACAAAATGTAAACCATGTAGAGTTACTTGTATTTAGAAATTGTTTGTGAATAATATGTTGACCGGTACTTTTGGTCAAATTTTCAATCGAATACAAGATTGCGAGGATATGGACAGTATAAAATATTAGACTTAAGCATGCTCAATAGTGCTCTGTAGTTCAGAGGGGTGCAATTAATGTATAAGTAAAGCGTAAACATGCGCAGTAGGGTTAAAGTAAATTGTGCAGGCGAGCATAGCGGCTTACAGTTGCATGCAAACATATCTACACAATACTATATACTGCGCAATCAAAATCTTCTAAATACTCCCCCTCTCCCCCTTTCTTAACCAGATTAGTTTGTAAGTAAGTAGGGAGTCGTCTCCATAATAGACCAAATAACGTTAGGATATGTTGAGTCTAATATGTTATTATTAATAAGATGGACGATATTGATTGTTTTAAACCTGAAATACTTTTGGAAAAATTAGAATAGTATTATAAGCTATTTAAATAATCAAACGGGTGATCAATATCCTATTGGTGTAATGGTTCAAGTTTTAACTTAAATACGTTGTTATAAGTACTGTGTTCAAACCCCAGCAATGGTGAGTTTATGAAAAAAAATTTCTATATCAAGTATATATAGAATTACTTAAAATTATTTTAGTTGTATTAATAATAGACTATTCAACCTGATACTTTTTGCATTGCAAAATAAAAAGAAATTAAATTATAATATACGTTGTATGTGAATTTTCTGTGCACAATAAGAAATAAGATGCAAGAAAAATTTATGTAAAACGTTCGCGAAATAGGCGGCCATCAACGAAAATACTAGGTGCATGTCAATGGACTTAACAGCAACAGTATGTATTTGCACTATATACGCATGCGATATCAATCATATGCTCCTTTATCATTCGCTGGAAATAAATCATCGATGTATTATATATATTTTATTATTTACTTTACTTTGCATTTCGGACAGTTTGAATTGTATATAAATAAAAATCAATTTGAAACGCTGTTCAGAATTCTAAATCATTTTCTGTAAGACATTCACTTTTATAAAATGAATTATTTCAATAAATTTTGATTTCTAAAAAGTCATACAGATACAGCGATCAGTTATAATTTTCGTGGGGGGAAAATTAAATTATATTTTCTTGCTTCGACGGAATTCTTTTGTCGCTTAAATAATAACAATATAATTCAGGATGAGTTATCAATCTTTTTTGTTGATTTAACAACATTGTTCTCCGCGTTTATTCACACGGTACACAATGTTTTTTTTTCATACGTAAGCATTATACATATATGTACATGTTTTTGTGGCCACGTTAATCTTTAATATTTACTTTATCTTTATTAAGTAGTGACATAATCTTGTAAGCTTATAACGAACAAATAATGAGCGCATCATTACTCATGTAATGTCTCATTAATAACTTTTAATAACTTTATTATTACCCTGTTTAATCATACTCTTTAATCGCAATTATTTTCGTACATATATATTAGAATGAAATATATATTCATTGTTAACAACTTTTACTGGATATTGGTTAAGATTTTGATAAACTTTTCGAAAGGTCCGTAATTAAACGTTTATATTTCTTTCGCGATTATAATTCCGTTCCTTCACTCTTATTACGTTTACAATACTCTGAAATTAACACTTTTAGTGATGAAATTTTACATTACACACATATTGTGTAACAGATGTTCTCATCCAAGTCCAAAATTTTTATTCAAATAAAAATTTAGAATGTGCAAGTTTTTATTTGCTTTAAATAAAAAAGATAAAAGCAAATATTAATGGCAACAGGTATAAAATGAGAAATTTCAGGCGTTTAACAAGAAATTTCGTGGCTAGGTTGATTTTAATCAAATTTCCCGTGTGGAATAATACATCTCTTTCTGGAAATACCGTGACACATTTGAAGGCAATTGCTCGTTGCTTGTTTTTCGTTAGAATTAACGTAATTCTTCAATTCGGCAAATTAACTTCGTTTAGGGAGTTAGATTTATTTTTCCCTCTCGCTGAAGCTCAGCGTGAGAATTTTTAAATCCATCATTAAGGAAAAAATCGTATCATAAGTTAACACGTTCCGCATCAACTAAGCAAAATGGAACCGTCAGTATATGACGTCGAACTTTAATAGACTAATATATAGATGAAATGTAGAATTAAATAAAATACACAAAGCCAATTAATTTGCACTTTGCCATATGCGATTTGAAATTATATATAAAAATTTGTACGAGATTTATGTAACCGTTTTATATCTCTGTCGGATATTCTCTTATACGCTCTTAAAAAAATTCCAATTTGACATTCGAGAATTTGATTATGGCTAGCTGGAAAAGCCATTTACTATTTCGATGAAAGTATATCCGATTCTCACAAGCGGACCCCAGAGTTATAAAAATGAAAGTTTATTTTTGAAAATCGATAATTTACTTATGAAAAAAAAAATCGTATTCTGCCCCCGTCCAAAATTGAAGTCACAAATTTATCGGTTGTTCAACTTAAATTATAATTTGTTGTAAAGTGCACTTGCAAATATTAGCCGCCGCTGCATTTATACAGATTTTCTGTCCAAAAGTGGCAAATATTTGCGTTGTATTACGGTGCGCTTACAAAGACCGATTAGAGTTTACTTCTTTATTATTACGTATTAATACGGAATTTGTAATATACTGAACTTTCGTACAGCCAACTGCTCGCGTATACGCCTATAAAACCTTAACCCGGACTTTTCTTTCTTTCCTTTTCCCTCATTCCGCGCATATTACGGTACTTTAGCTGATAGCGCACCGTGCATCGTACACTACTTACAAAGACTAAGCATCTTTTTAACGTTACATTTGGTATCTTTCTATCTAATATTTATATCAATAATAACAATAATAATAATAATGATAAAAAGTTGTGAAACGTATAAGTTGGTACGTTGGATGTTCAAATTGATTCAGAATTTTTGAAACAAATGTTTATTCTCTGAAAAAAAATAATACTCTTATTATAAGAGGACAGTCTTCTTATGTAATTAAACTGAGAAAAAAGATATATCACAAATGACTATTTTTTGTATCAATTTGAGGATATATTGGAAAAGTAATTATATCTACTGTTAATAATAGTAAAATTTAAAAGTCATGCAGTAAATATTAGTAGAAAAGTACTACAAATTGCTGTGATAATTATCATTTTTACTATTTTTAATAGTAACATTTTTCACCCTTCAGAAATATCCTCAAATGGATATAAATTGTTTTCAATTTTACTATTACTTTTTTCTCAGTGTATGCTTAATTTAAAACTATTCATCATATCGTCAACACGATTTCCTTTAAGCATAATAATATTAATCTTATAGTAACTGACATTATTTTTATCAAAATATTAAGTAGAAAACCACTTATTATTAAAATAATCCGATTAAAATAAATAGACACTTGTTACAATATTTAAAGAACAATTAATTTTTTTATATTACACGCGCAAGTATCATTTCTAATAAAGTAAAATTACAAATGGATGCATTAGTTGAATTTTTGGGAGAAAGGTATTGCCGCGGAAATGTTAAAAGAAAGTACGACACCGGCGAGTTCGCTGCAGTGATTTCGATGTTTTTGACCGTAATCATCCTATGCAGCTTGGGAAGAAGTACGAGCCGGAAATAAATGGAAGTGAAAAATGAAAAATTGTCGTAAATTTTCAAGTAAAATTCTTTGCAACGTATAAAAGAAACTGGCCGAACTGATTGACGTCGCGCAGTAAACAATCCGCTATCACCTGCATCAGAGTTGGGTGGAATGAGAAAAAAAGAAGCCAGATGGGTCTCGGGTGTTTTTTCGCTTGCAAAATATAGAAGCCAAGCGAAGGTACGCCTGCGCCTTGTTTATTCTGTCTGGATTGAAAAGGTAGAAGGGAAAAAAAAAAAAAAAGGAAAGAGGAGAGGGGAAATATTTTCTGCATAAAAGCGCGACAGGAGATGAAAAGTGGATTACTGCAATAACCCGAAATGTATAAAATCATGGGTCCATCAGGGTGAACCTGCGACATCAAGCCGAAAGTCAAATATTCGCGCGAAAGAAAATGTTGCTGTGTATTCGGTGAGATACGAGTGGAGGTAATATACTACGAGCCACTAAAACCGGGCGTGAGGCGTCAAGGCGCAGCGCGAACAAGAACAGCTGAGGTGTTTGAGTGATGAACTGGAAATAAAAAGGCATTTTATTGGCAGCAGGACGGAAACGGGGCTTCGTACTATTTCAGGACAATTCCTGACTGCGCGCGGCGATAACCTAGCGCGATTACTATCCCTTTCCCCCTAGGACGGCGAGAGTTTTCTTTCGTCCGTCATACTCTCCGGGCATGACCTCAGCTGATTATTATTCCGTTCGATGATTGCAATATCATCTTGCAAATTCCCACTTTACTACGGCGGAAGATGTAAAAGGTCGCGTAGGCAGAATTGGTTTACCTCGCCGGGTACCGGGGTTCGAGTACAATTTCAAACGTTTTATATAAGTTTCTGCGCGTGTCCGAAAAAGTGACGATTTTTACTATTAAAAGTAGTAAAAAAGGGTAATTGTACACTGAGAGAAATAGGGTATGAAAGTTTACTGTTTGAAGGAAATAATTTAATGTTTTTAATAGTAATATAGTTGTATATATGCATAAAGCTATTTTAATATATGTAAAAGAGTATACTCATTATATATATATTATTTATATGCATATAAATAAATTGGTGGTAAAAGTTTTTTTATTAATTTCAAAGTTTATAGTTTACAAAACACATTTGTAAATTTTAAGTTATATTCAAATTTTTGATAAAAATAATAACATTTCTCTCAGTGTAAGAGCAATTTATTAACATTTTGGAATTAAAAGTGATTAAATGATAAATAATTCTTAAATTTTACTATTTTTTATAGCAGAAATATTTGTTTTTTCTTTAAATAGTAATTTAATCCTATCGCAATCATTTATGATTGTTAATTTTTGCGATTTCATTTTCTTCGCGAACAATTACGAAAGAAATCTCGAACATTCCTGAAACAGAGCCATTGGCAATTTTCGGACACCGATCGGTGAAAAGAAATTTATCGGGAACTTCTCGGGGAAAGAAAAATCGTAAGGAATACGAAGGAAACGTTGAAGTAACTTATAGCTAGAACCGCACAGCCATGCAAATACGTCAATATCAGCAGCTTTTCTTGAAAAGAGACACAGAGAAACACCTAGAGGATAAGTTATCGAAGGAGACTAGCAAAAATAGTCGAACATCTAAAAAGACCGACGATGCCTTTGAACTATATGAAACATTTAAAATGTGTAATCATTTGTGTTATAATTAATCGACATTTCTTTGAAATCCGGATAATCAAATGAAATTGAATTTCAAGGATCTTTCTGTTTGTTTTATATTGGATATTGTTCGAATCGAATTCATTGATTTACCGAAAATTCGTTGGAAATAAAACGTTTGCCGCATTGAATTTGTTAACGGATAAAATTGCGATATATGTCGATGTAATTAAATTCCCAATGTGAAAGTATTTTTCACTAAAAAAATCATTTTATTATTTTAATATTTGGCTCGTCTGTTTTCCGTATTATTAATAAATTTTTATTCTTTATAGTAATGAATTTACTATTTTTATGTTTGATATTATTACAAGGTGTGTTAAAAGATAAAAAAATCGATTCTACGTCGAATCACTCTTTATTGTGCCTTTAATGACCCGAAGCATCTCTAAATTGACACAATCTTTTTAGATAATCTCAGATTTACTTAAATTCACTTAAAAATAATAAGTAAAAGAAGAATGGAATCTTATTGTAGACATTTTTCGGTGACAAAATTAATTTATCATTAAATGTTATTTCAAAATGCACTTTTAAATTTACTTTACATTAAAATATTTTCTTCTGTATTTATGAAATTATAATTAATTTAAATGAGCCTTTAGATTTTTTCATATATATGTATATATAATTAGCTTTTGTTTCAATAGCATTGTATATAAATCGTAACGCTTCAAAATTTTGCTAAAATAGAAAAGTTTAACTGTTCGATATCCTTCTCATAACCGTTGAATCGAGTGAGAAAGCTAACTTGAGAGATCTAGCAGAAAGTTTCTATAATCATACCGGTAATTGAGAACAAGAAGTATAGATAACATATAGTTCGTGATCTTGGAAAAGAAGCAATTAAACCAAGAAACTGGCAATGAATTTGAATGATTACAAAAGATATAATATAAAAGAAGGTATTTTGAAATTTTGAAATAATTTTTCAGGTGTTAGAAGAATGTGACAAAAAGTCGCAATAATGTATACATTTTTTTGAATTTACTAGAAAAATACGTTTTGAAGGAAGAATTCAGAAGGAAATATTATTTAATTTTTACATAATACAAAGACATTGAAATTACAAACGTTATTTAATAAAAGAAATATGATGATATAATATGAAATGAGAATTTTATGAAATTCTTCGTCGTATATGAAAAATTTTTACAATTATTGAAGCAAACATACTCGAAATAAAGGAAAATAATGAAACATTAAATTTGAAACTAATATCTCAAACAAGGTTAAAAAGTATGTACATTCCGTCACTTTTCTCGAATATCACTTATCAAATACGTAATCACATATCGAAATAAACTTTGCCGTAACATTTTATACGGAATACTATGAATGCACACTTATCACTGAGACAAAAATATAGGATTTATAACTAAAATCGCTTGGATGAAGACGTTTAGTTAAAGGAAACAAATTTGATGTTTTAATAAGAAAAAAGAAATTAATTACAATAACTAAAAAACATATTTGAACTAACATGTTAGGCATTTTGAAATTATGGTCAGCTAAAAAAGAAACAAATTTTCAGTTATTATAACCAAACATTTTTCTCCATGATCCCGGAGTTATTATAAAATATAATAGCATAACTACTAATAAATTTTTCCCAGTGTATAGTACTGAGCTGTCAATAATCATATTAGATATGCGACGCCTAAAGTACCATTTCCGTGTTACAATAAAATTTGAAGGCGGATTCATCCCTTTCAACTTTGACTATTGGGAGTTGGACTATTCGGAGGTTCGACTGTAACTTCATTTCATTAAATTACTGAAAACTTTCAATTGAATTTAAATTTACATTCTCATTCATTCATTGCAATTTAAATCCGCACTTTTGATTGAAGGTAATTTGTAAAAATTGTCGTCTTTAAATTTGACTTAAATTAAAATACAATAATATAATGTTTTAAGGATAGCCCGTCCTGGATATTTGACCTAACAATTTTTTAAAAACATTTTCGAAAATAAATCAGTATGTATCTGAAATTTGAAGTCAACCTAAAAGGATATTTTTTAGACAATTTTTAACAGTTTAGGGGAAAGTTTATTTGTCAATAAATAACGATATTATTTTTATTATTTTATAATTCCTTAAATTACGTTTAATATTTATTTAAACGCGTTATCACATACATGATTTAATTTAAGCTTATTAGCTTGTAATGTGTCATATTCGTACAAATGAATAAATAAATATGACTTTGAGTTACTCTCGGTTCACGTTTGACATTGTAAAACAAAACTTTACATTACTGTTTGATTACACCGATGTCTAAGGCAATTGATGTGAACTAAATTGTGCATAATAAAGCTCTCCAAGCATTTCAAATAAGCCTTTACTTTGAACCAACTATTCATATATGGATAGACACAAGCGATCTGTTTTGACTGAAATGCGCTATACGCGAGCGCTGCGATGCGACGCAAGAAAAAATTGCCGTGACTTCAAACTCTATGATTCCATAATTATTTTAATAATTAACTTAATATTCCTAAAAGTCTTAGAACTCAGAAAAAATAATGCGTAAAAAAATATAATTAACAATTTGCTTTTGATTCACATATTATTAGGACCAATTGTATATATAATCGAAGAAATATAAAATTATTAATATAATTGAAATTTTGATTTAATTGTATAATATATATTAAGTAAAATTCAGCAAAAAGAATGTAAATATACAAACATTTGACGAAATATCAAGGAACAAATTCGCAGTCTAAAATACAAATGAACAAGCTTGATTAAAGTCTTCATAATCGTAATTACTTCTGTGGCGAAAACATTTTACAGAATCGGACAAAGAATTGTCTGCGCTACTGAAATGAGGCGCGGGTTTACACTCTAATAAAATTAATTCAGTATAAACTTTTTTGCAGTAAATTTGATTATTTTATTTCTCCAAAGTTAATTCGTTTGATAAGTTTTTCCGCAATCAGATCCGGACCAAAAACACTATTTTTTTAGGATTACAACACAAAAATATACTGTATAAGAAGTTGTTAAGATTATATTAGTAATATTTCCTATGTCTTTTTTTTTCTAAGTTTGGATTCTGGGTGCAAGAGAGAGAGGGAGAGGTGATATTACATTTTGTAATTTCTTTCGGCTTGCTTTCAGAACCCCAAAGCGCGTTCCAGTATTATTACACTTCAGTAGCTTTGCTATGTCGCCATTTATGAATGTATAAATGCGCGTTCACATTAAATGGCGTCATTCTGTATGCGTACGCATTCAATTACTGCAAATTGCAGGTGTTAACCAATAATTACCGTGCACGAAAGTAATGCTCGCACATGGAGAGACGAGACATTTAAATGAAAAAGAATTGCACGATTGTTTGCGTCTGTAAAGACTAAAAAAATTTATATCAATATATTTCTCTTACACCGAGAGAAAAAAAAATTAATTTTTAATAAAAAGTTTACTAGTTCGGCATTATACTTGCAGAATATCATTATGTGGCAAACTAATTGAATAAAATTTATTAAATTAGTTAATTAAAAATAGTAATTCCATGTAGTTTCGTACAATTCACCAATCTGTTTATTAAATTTTAGTAAACTGTTTAATAATTGGTTTATGAATGACATAGGCAATTGATTAGCGACGCTGATGAATAGCGACATCGAACGGTCAAAACGTAAAATAAAGCTTTTGTCAAAAATTAGAATTCAGTTTATTAAAATTTGTAATCCCTGGTTTCTTAATTTTTAATATTCTTTTCTCTCCGTGTAGTGAATTTTGTATAGCGATTCTAGAAACTATTTAAAAATGTTCAACTTTCTTCAAATAATGTATATAGTAAAAAATATCTCATGTGATAAACAAAATTATTGCTACTTATAGTAAATATATTCACTAGTATGATTCTTCTACTGCTTTTGCAGTTTCGAGTAATACTCAGAATATTTACGTACAGATTGTGGTCATTTTTAATAATTAATTTTCCGCGGTGTGATCACCCATTCAAATGCTATTTTTTTTTTATTTTTATACCACTCCATATCAGTTTTACAATGTCACTTTACTATCCAACTAATTATAATTCATGATTATGGATTGCGATTACAAATGGAGTGTTGTCATGAAATTCTGAGTGCGTTTCACTGAAGTTACGTTTTATACGCAACATTAATTCCCTAAAACACACGCATGAATTAGGAAGTTCTCGTTAAAAGTAACAAAACTCCAGTGAACTTATGACCATGTGTAAAAATAAGAAAAAGATACGTGACTATGTACTCACAATAAAAAAAAAAAGATGAAATTTTACTGTAGATTACGATCGTAAGCAAAAACATATGTATAAGACAATGTAGCTACTTTGACTATAACTATATTTCGTTGAATCTTTTTTCTTTGCCCGTCAAATGTTCTAAACAACTGAGGCCACAGGTAATTGGGTGTTCGAATCCCCATGATGTTTACTAGAAGCTTCTTTCCCTTCTTGAAAACTGTCAGGTGTATAAGTAATTCTTAAAATTTTTACAAGAGAGAGCATTATTACTATTAAATCTCATTGGATCATAACCTAACCACCTTTGGGTTAGCGCATTATCATTACACTTTAGTATTTCCTTTTTCTTTTTTTTTTTTCTAATATAAACAACGCAATTTTTTTAATTCCGAATATGTCGACTTTTGTGCCGACGAAACACAATTTTGCGGAAAGCTTTATTTCTCTACTTACATTTGAAGAAAAGAGCAAGTAGAGGTCATCGATTGCTGTGCGAGGCTCATGGGGACCATACTCCATCAATTTCAACTCGTGACTACTGGTTCGGACGGTTCAAAAGTGGTGATTTTGACGCGGAGGATAAAGGAACGTTAAGGAAGGGCAGAAACGTTTGAAGATGCAGGATTAAAGGCATTATTGAACGAAGACTCGTGTCAAACGCAAGGAGAACTTGCGGAATCTTTGGGAGTGACTCAACGAGCAATGTCATTACGTCTCAAAGCCATGGGAATGGTCCAAGAGCAAGGAAATTGAGCGCCTTGCGAATTAAAGCAAGGGGACGTGAAAAGGGGATATTTCTACCTGCTTTCCTCACTGCTCCAAAGACAAAGACAAAAGCGTAAGATTATTTGCAATCGAATTGTAACTAATAATGGAAAGTGGATTACAGTACAAATAGTAAAAGAATCATGGGTTAGATCTGACCTCTCATCAACATCAACGGCGAAGATAAGTATTCATTGATCAAGACTCATGCTCTATTTTTGGTGGAACCAGTCGGGTGTGAGTTATGAGCTACTAAAATTGAGTAAAAATGATGAGTATGAGTCGAGAATTGAAGGAGAAACGGCTAGAATATGAGCAGAGACGTTTTAAAGTGATGTTGCAGCATGACAATGCTCGACTATATGTTGCAGTACCAGTACAAGACTATTTGGAAACACTAAAATGGGATATCCTGCTGCATCTGTAGTATACTATATCTATCTAAGGAACTCTTCATACGATTAATCTAAAAAATAGATTAATTCTTGGATTTCTTTTAAAGACTTTCCATGCTGAATTTGTATTCTATCAGAAATATTGAAAAAGTAGTGAATAACGAGGGATTATAGTTGAATTGAATAAATTGTTCATCATTTTTGCATAATCAAGACCAAAATCCAGGGGAAAGATCTTTCATAAGTTACTCGTACTTCCAGAATGAAATTATTCTGGTAAAATTCGCAAATTACGATGTATTCATCTGTTTGGAATTTTTGGGGAAAAAATTAAGCAAATTTAAATGAAATGTAATATAACCATCAAAGTAGTACTGAAAATATTAGGAAATATTTCACATTTAAACAAATATTTACCAAGATTTGATAAATCAAAAACATAAAAACTGTATAAAAACTTTTAATCGTATTACATTATTGGTACCGAAAGTTAGCACGTTTTCTTTGGAGCGTTGACTGATAAATTATTTCTATGAAAATGGGGTAAGCCGCAAAATAAATGTTTAATGTTTCATTTTCATCTTTTTTGGTCTAATGCTATCTAATTAAACATGTAAATAGGTTGCAATACACAGCTGTTACATTTCTTGTTAGCTACTTGAAAGTTCTCGATGTTAGACTCTCGACATGTAAATAATTACACTTGTTAACTCCTTAAAAGAAATTAGCTGATATTTTAATTTAAACTACTTTAAGTAGACTTTTTGACTCTCTAACATTAAAGTATCACAGTTTATAATTCGCAAATCAAATTAGGAATTAAGAACTATTCCCATTCTGAATAAATATATACAATGTACTTGTTAGTATTTTTAAATCTAAAACAGTAACAAATAAAAAGAACAAATAAAGTATCTTCTTTTCTTTCTTTTAATATTATTCGAGCGAAAAATTATTCAATACTTTAGTCCCAAATAACATTCAATAAAAACGCGCAATTTTCTTCCAGGACTTTAATTGTATCAATTATAAAATTTGCAATATTATCTTAATACCTAATTTGTTTAAATTGCGATATTCAAGATCCAAAGCAAGATGTAGTGCGATCTTCAATCCCTTATTATCGTGATGTTTAATTAGCGTAAATCCCCTCGTCTTTCATGAATCAGGGTGCTTCCTTTTAACATTAATCCCGTCATCTTCCACAGACTGCAGTGACTTCTGTTTGTAAGTTATATCACCGTCACGAATCAATAATTAACAACTTAGCGTATCACCAATGATTTGTTTGAATAATTACCTTTCAAAGGGTAACAATTTTTTGCTCAAATTGCGCGTCGCGAAATTCAAACGCGACGGGAAATAAATTACAAGAGGGAGTACACAAGATGAATTGTCAAAGCCATATTTCAATCAATATTTTTTATGCAATGAACGGTTCGTTAACTGAACTTACAAACTCATCATTTCAGTGACTTCCAAAGAATCTGTTACTATCCGCCTTAAAAGCATTCCCAGCACGTAACTCTTTCTTCTCAGAATGCTTATAACACTTTTAATGTTAAAAACTGTCCTTATTTTCAAATCTATTAAAATACGTCTTCTTTTGTCCTTTTTTTTTTTTTTAAACAAGTTTTTTTCTTTTAAATTGATCCCCCATCGAAATAGATTATTTTGTAAAAGCTAGTTAAAGATATTGATTGTAATCCTCTTATTTCGATATTATTATTTAAACGATAGCTTAAGAGTTAAATATGAAAACCAGATTAATAATAAACTATTGTCCTGCATGAGGTAATAATGCTTCGCAGCACCTAAGGATACCTCTTAAGGATTAATTAACTTAAAAGTCAATAAATGTAATAGTTTCAATATGTAATTGTAGGTATTAATAAATTATAAATGAACAGTTATTTTTAATTGGAAATATAATACAATTTCCTTTTATGTACACACGCGGGACATTTATTTCTATCTAAGTACATTTATTGTGAAGAAATATAAATGTCGTTTTAAATATCTTTCAACTAGCTCTTGTACGATGTCAAAATTAATACTCTGTTTCGTCAAACATTTGTTCGAATAAATAATGTATACTTCAGACTTTATGGAATATGTATTTTGATGCCATACATTTTATTTTGGATCAATGTTTTTATCTATCAATAAAAATTGTATTATTGTTCGTATTAAAAATATACTTTGAGAGAAATTTATATGAAAATTTCATTGCTTTTAACGGGAACAAGTATGTAACCGCTGAAATTTATAAATTGCATTTGGTAAACAGACAGATTTTATATTATTTTGAAAAGATAAAAGTTTTGGTTATATATACATAAATATTAGAAATATAAAGAGAATATTTCAGTTTTATATATACGTATATATTCACAAAATTGTCTATTTATGAGTAATAGAATCTTCTTATGTTGAACTTTCTATCTATTTAATATTAGTAAAAATTCTTAATGTAAGAGTAATTTTATTTATGATAAATAGATTCTATTTAATGTAAATAGAAATCCAGATGCATAGTTCTCAGTGTATATTTAGTACGTTTAAATGCAGTGAACTGTTTATTTAAATGGGTAAATTTGTGTGTCTTCTTTCTCTAAGTGTATTAATATTGCCAATTAAGATAATGAAGCCACTTGATATTTAATGTTATCAATAATAATACAAAATTAATATCGCATTTTTAGGGGGCAATGCTTCTTAACGCGCAAATTATCACTCGTGTCTCATTCTTCTTTAAATACACATTTCGTGGACTATATTCCCAAATAAACATTTAACGATGTTATATAAACGCATATAAAAGTTGTATATCATCTAATATAACTCGACTTAACTTTTAATTAAACCATAAATGTGTTATATTCATAATTTTTAAATTATCTACTTAAATACAAGATTACTTCCGAATGTTTTTATTTATTATTTAAGAATACTCTACTTTGTTTACAAAGTACGTAAAAATCTGAACGAGCACTGTCGGGCAATCTGCTCCTTTTTTACATTCATCATTTACATTTGAATGTGTATTTGGATTTATTATGTAAATTCGGACATACCCGAACTTAAATCCTTGCCTTATTTAAATATTAAGCGTTATTGCGTTATTGCTTAAGTATAAACGCCTCATTTGTCCGATGTCATTAACAATTTTTCTTCGCTTGTTTTAAAAGAAGTTTTGCTAATTTAATGAGACAGTTAAGGAAAGTAAAAAATTTTTTTATTAAACTTTTAAGCATTTGCGTTTAGCGTTTATTTGTGCATTATTTTAATGAATTTTGCGTATTTAACATTTTTGGGTGGATGGCATTCTTGTTACGTGGATGAATAACTGACAGTTAAATTAGAAAGTAACTGGGCGCCTAATTTCGTCCTCCTGTGTACTCAATAACAGCAGACGATGGAGGTTCAGGAAGGGAACAGCCCTTACGTAACAAACAAATTAAATCTATTGGATAGTTAACCACATATTATTTATTAATTTATTACTCCAAAAACAATGTTATAACTGTGATCATTAAAAGCAAAACTTGGCTTTTCAAGAATCTTAATGTAGTTTGAACAACTTCTTTTGTTTTGTTATATATTATAATAATAAAAATAAATAAATAGGTAAATTAATTATTTTTAAATTGTGTAAACAAATTCAAAGGGGTATTTTTTACTTTGTTACAATCTTTAAAACTCGTATTGTATATAAAAAGAAGTTTAGTTTATAATGAATATGATCTATAATAATAAGTTAATAAAGTATACTTGAATAATAATTATAATAATAGAAGCGGGGCATTGAACAACTTGACAGCAGCCGAAAACAACTTCACTAGAATTTACATTTTAAATTACCAAATATGAATTATTAATCCTCATAAATCACTGCAATTATGTCGTGTCCACCATATCATACACTTCCGTACGACGTGAAATTACGATGAAAGTAAGAAGCCTCAATTATTTTGACGGACTTGTAAAATTAAACATTCCGTAAAATATATTTAGCATTGGCAATATAAAGTCAAATGATTGCTTTACAAAAGAGATCATAATTTCACAGATTATAAATACCCGCGTGGAAAAAACATTGTGGCAGAGTCTATGGCTAAGACTGTGGCTAAGACTGTGGCATGCGGGAGCCCACAGTCTTGGCCACAATAAGCCACACATGTTGCCGCAATGGATCGACTGTGGGATGTGGCCAGGAGCCACAGTCGAGCCATAGTGGCTAACAAAGCATTTCTATATAAAAAAAAAAATTTACTTTAATACCACCTTGATTTGAACTCCCGACCTACAATTTATAAGTCACATGTCTTACCACTCGGCCATTCACGACCTCTGTTGATCAGTATTACGGTTCTCAAAGACTATCA